>JBBMKC010160180.1:0-15552 GCA_037834085.1 Bipalium vagum | reverse complement strand
ATAAAATTTTAAAACAACGGGCGTATGCGACATTTTTGCGTTTGATGTAACTGAAAAATCGAACGCCACCTTATATATTTAATTTAACTTTTATTTTATTTTAAAATGATTATTATTTATAATTTTATTAATTATTTAAATATTATTTTTTAAAACAGTAAATATAAATCACATTCCTTTTTTTAGAAATATAAAAATAAAGATAGTAGGTCTTATGAAGCGTTTTCACGCATATTAAAATCAATTCAAATATAAGATGTAAAATGTAAAATAAAATTTAAATTCTAATGCAAATGTAAAATGTAAATCAAATGTTTCCAATATCGATCAATAATTTCGGAGAGCTGTCATCACTCTCCATCGGCTCCTGAGGTTCGTCGTCGATCTCTGGAATCTGTTTCTTTTGATTTTGTGTTGGATCATTCTGGTTTTATTTTACCAGTTTTACTGTGGATCCTAACAATTTGTTCAAGCTGTTGGGTTTACTCAAAACACCCACCAGTCCCAAATATAAATTGTGAAATTGTGCCCAAAATAATAAGAATAATAATAATAGTGAAATTGTGCACATAATAAAAAGAATAATAATAATCATTATCATAATAATAATACTAAGAATAATAATAAAAAATAATTTTACCTAATTAAAAAGTACAAAAGTTAATCAAAAAGGAAAAAATACAATAAATTATTTTATTAGGGATCTAATCTTGACAAGGGCGAACCTAAATTTCCAAGATCAGATCAGGGTCCGCAAGGATTTAGAATTAATGATCCTAAAGGGGAATTGAAATTTCCCATTAATAAAACTGGTCTACGACTGATTAGTCCTCGACCAGAATACTATTAAAGGAGAAGGATTTCTCCATAAATTCGCCTTCAACTAGAAACAGTTATTTTGGTTTAGAAGACCTTATTTGCTGAAGGCTATCGTTAAAGACTATTGTTATTAAAGCGTATCATTATGGAAAGAAAACCTTGTTATTATAAGAAGCAGATTTGAAACCCAAGTACGTTGATAAAATGATGTTTTCCCTGAGATTGTGTTTGAGTTCCCCACCAGAGGGTTATCTGTGAGCAACTATAAAGGCTCAGCTGATAGTCAGCAAAGCTTAAACGAAGCTAACTCGTAAGCTCGTTCTACTTTATTTTTTTTCTTTTACATTTTACTTTAAAAACATTATTTAATATTAATTATCATTATAATTCGATTATTGAATCATTTTAAGTATTTATTTTGCTTTAATTGGTTTCATTTTATAAACTTTTGTGTTAAATTGATTATTCATACAATTGCAGACATTTCAGATCTTATTGTGATCCATTTCTCTTTAGTTTGACGATTTTTGTGTTATTGTTATCACTGAGTTCTCTTGTGAGTTTTGTAGTTATTGCCTTACAAGTTATTGCTTTACTGATTGTTGTTATTTTTGCACCACCTAAGAGTTGGAATCAGGTTTTACTTTGATACACTAAATAGTGAACAAAGCTATTAATTGACTATTTGTGTTTTTCACCTGAAATGCTTGTGTCTTTATTATTTGGAGACATCTTTATAGTATACGATTGATTTTGGCGATTGACCTCTTATTGTAAAACCATTGTGATTATTTTGATTAGATTTTCTTAATAACATAAGTGAAAGGGTCAGTGAAAATCACGAGCTACAGGTTACATAGTGTATATTATATAAAAGTTTCAATGTCTTTATATACCTCTAAACCACTGCAATTTTATGACTTCAAGAATGCTTTCGATCACTTGAAAAAACTTATTCACAATTGTTATGTTGATGGTTAAAAATTTTTTAGAGAAAAAGGATTAAGGTATGTAGACATCTTGTGATGCCCTTATTATTACTCTTAGTAAACTATAACATTTATTTTTTATTTTGACTTTTTCATCAGGTAGCAGAACTGACGAAATTTTTCATATAAATTCCAGCATTTTCTCCTAAAAGATGTCGAGGAATTTTAGTATTGACAAACAGAAATGAAATCGAATTAAACCTAACCTGTCAAAGCTAAAATTAATTTAAACTGAATTGTTAATTTTCATTTTTGGAATTAATTTAGTTTGTTTTTAAAGCGATCTTCAAATGAATGGCACAGATTATTGTTTTAAATACCTCGACAAGTCTTCAATGATGTGAAGTGTTTTTAAAGATAATAATAATATAATATATATTGATAATATAATAATATTGAAATCTTAGAGTATATTATATCTAGCTGGTATGAGAACCTGAAACATTTTTTATATAGACAATTGAACTGGAAGAATTATATTATATATTAATCAATATTTAACTAAAATAAAATTTTAATTTTGTGAATTAAAAATAAAATATCGATAATTTAACAATTCTAACTAGTAAATTGAAATTTTTATAACAGAAAAAGTTTACAAGCAAGAGCTTTTAGTGAATAAGAAGCACACTAACATCAACTCCCGCGCTAAACTTCTGAAGTTGGCATGGATTTATTGTTGTTAGCTATTGTTTTCAGGTGATTGTAAAGCACATAACATTTTATTATCAAATCATCAACCAGCCAACTGAACTTCATAAACGTCACTTATAAATAAATTTGGTTCATTAATCGCGCGACAAGTACTGTAATTGAAAATGGCACATTTCCTGATGGCTTTTGATAGCATTGATAAAAACCTAACCGGTCAAATATCTCTGTTAGATGTAAAGAAGTACTCGGAAGTGGAAAATTGCAACAAAAACTTTTTGGAAGTTAGCTTGATTTTTCCTTATTTATATATATAAAATTAGAACTTTTTTAATTTATTCGACCTGAATTCTGATGGAATAATAACACTGGAAGAATACTGCACTGCTCTAGGTATTTCTGGTAGAAATAAAGACAAAATGTACGTAAGAGTTTTAAAGTGAAACGTTTTGTAAATTTTCGATTCAGATTATTACGACGGGCAAGAAGAAAATCATCGGTTGTATTTTCGGAAATTGCTAATCAAATGATTCGAAAAAATATGGAAGTATTCTGTTCAGATATGGACAATGGTGATCAAGCACATGTTATTGAAATCTGTCACGATATATTTGCTGATCACAGGGATAAATCAGATATCGCAGAAAACCTAAAGTTTAAGCTGGACGAAGAGTTTGGAGAACACTGGCATGTGATCGTTGGAACTGGAAAATACGGATCAAGTATTACAAACGAAGAATCACGACTTTTACATTTTAAAATGAACGGCTTTGCTTTTTTAATATGGAGATCAAATGTATGAATGTTTTATAAATATATTTTTATGTAAATTTGATTTTTTATAAAAAACATAGAAAAACTACATTACTTTATACGTATCATTAATCACACATTTAAAACATGAGACTAGTAATTTATTGTTATTTTTAATGAAAACGGCTAGTTGGTCAAGACCTTACATCCTACAATTTGCTCTTCTCCACAGGCTGACATGATTGTTACAATACAACTGTCTCCACTTTCAAACTTCGTCTTGACTTCATCGGCCAATTCGTTGTCTGGTAGCTTGACGTCTTCTTTTGTATCCCCTTTATCATTTAATAAGCTTACAAAATTATCGCTTGAAATATCAATTAATTGATATTCAACACGATTCACAATTGGTTTATCCTTATTAGCCGTTGATGGACAAATGTCTTCGTATTTTTTTCCGGTAAATATATCTATTCCTACAACGTGAACTTTTGCACTGCCATGTTTACCAGTTTTTGAGGTACTCATTTCAACTATTTTGCAAGGTCTATCTTTTATCATTATATGATGATTCTTTCGGAAAGCACTCATTTGTTGCGGGACAGTGACGGAAGCACCAGAATTAGTATTTTCAAATGTTTCTTCAATATCAGACTATGAAGTTACATAAAATTCATTAATATTTTCTTGTATAGAAATATTTTACCATATTTAAATAACTCCAAAACGTGTTTTGTATCTTGAATTAACTCCTCAATTTAAACAAATTCAAATATTGATTATAATATTGAATAACATACTACAGATATTGCATAATTCAGTAGTAAGTTTACGTAATTTTTTGCATTTGAAAATTATATTCCTTTATTTTTCAATTTAAGCATTTTCAAAAATAATAGTTTCTATTTTTTCAAGTAAAGAAATCTATTCATATTAAGATTAAATGTTAAGTTTATTTTCAAACATTTTAAAGTTGATTTTAAAATTTAATAAACAAAGTAATTTTTGAAAACATTACTAATAAATATTGTTATGAATACTTAATTAACAATAAGATTTTTGATTATTTACTATGGATTTTTATATTGATAATTTTGTTAAATATACTTTCACTTATTTTGTTAAATATAATTTCACTTATTTTGTTAAATATAATTTCATTTATTTTGTTGGATACAATTAAGAATAGTTAAATATGAAATATTTGAACGTGGATTTAAATGTTAAGATATTCATCAGTAAAACTCTTAATTCTTTATGCTTTAATGGTAAGGTTAACGATATAATACAAGATACATTCTGAATCCTTAACTATTAATTGGTGCATCCTTCATAAATTAAATAATGTATATCAATAAAAATTGTTTTTCAATGACATAATTTACTCGGATAAAATAACAGATAAATGATAGGGACAATGATTTTTCATTTAAATAAATATGGTTGTTAAACAATATCAATAAAGTTTTTATTTAAATATCAAGAGATTAAAAAACAAGAAAAAAGTATTATCTTAGCAACGCGAGAAATGAACTGAATCATGAGTAGCCAGCTAAACACCATTCAGTTTACTAAATCCCTGATTTCAATTATTTGTCCACTTAAAAAAATAATAATAATATTGTAGCAAGAGTATAGTCCTCCTTAGGATAATTCTTTTCAATTGTAACAATAACTTATTAATTCACAGATTCAACATTCATATTAAATTTTCAAATCTTACACCTCGAAGATATTAGTTTAACTGAGAGATCGTGTTAGTACTTCTACAATTCTGAAGTTTATTACAAGCTAAAAATGTTTTTCATTTAAAATAACTGTGTAATTTCATTAAATTGTGTTCATCACTTTTTCGTATTGATTTATAATTTATCAAATTAAACATTCTTAAAATATTGTTTTTAAAATATGTCTTAGATCAAAATAATAATGGAATGGGTACGTTTGATTAATTTTGGTTTGATTGCTGCAATTTAAGTATTTTAAAAAAATCTTATCTGTTTTAAAAATGTTGAGTTTAGGAATAATAATAATTTTTTAAATAAATATAATAATAACTTTTAAATAATAATAATTATAATTATAATGAGAAGTTTTAAATAATAATAATTATTTTTAATAATAATAAAATTTTTGAAAAAAATAGAGTGAAAATTTTTAATTATTAATTTTTTTATGCGCAAAATCCCGCCTTGGGGATTTTTCATGGGATCAGGCTAATGGATTTCCTGACAGGAATCCATTAGCCTCAACAGGAGGGAGACTATCTCGGCGTGGAGATTGTGAGAGGCTATTAGGGAAAAAGCACCGTCTCCGAGCGTAGGGAATGGTGATCGTAGACCAATCTCTACGCCTATAAAAGGAGACGGCTATTCCCGTAATAGCAGAGGAATAGCCCAAAGATACACCGCAGAACCAGAGTAATCAGTCGAAATTCAGAAGTAACCATTGATTATGATGCCGGATTTATTCGCAATTATGCCATCGGATATTTGCAAGGAGACCCAGCGAGCTTGGGAACCCCTAGACGACCTGAGAAGGGCCTAGAGGGTGACCCCGGGGACCCCTTGTCGCTCTTGGTGAGACCGATTTTGTTCATTTTTATTTTTTCATTGTTTTTAATTTTATTATAAAATTATTATCATTATTATTAAATTCGCACTCAGCATTACCGGGATTTTAGTTTATCCATAATAACGTTTCTTTTGTGATCGATTTAACCATTGTAATTGTTAGTGAAAATAAAGTTTTATTTAAAATATTTCGAATTGGTTCTTAAGGGAGCGGATACAGTATTGTGGGAGGTGTTTTAAATTCGAGAAGATTGAGAGGACACAACGAGTTACAAAAAGTGAGGAGTCACGAGTAGACGAGCACACGTTGCTACGTTTCAGTATAAGATTAACAATAGTGTTTCAAGTTTTCTTTTTTCTGATTATTATTTAATTTTCCCATTCTAATTAAATTTTATCATAAATTCAAAATATGATATTTATCACTATTATTTAAACAAAATATTTACCGGTTACCTTTTCTTGATATTATTTAATAATTTATACTGGAAATTTAGCCTTACTTTAACAAAATTTAAATATGGTCAATTTAACAGAGGTGGTCACCAAAATCATGCGGTCACTTTTGAGAGGTCCCACTGTATTATAATGCTTTAATGTTTATAATTTGTTTAGTGGTGTCACAATATTTTGTCAAAATGTTGTCCGTTGTGATTCAACAAAACGAAAGATGAAAAATAAAATTATTATCAAAAAAATAATATATTAAGTAGATTTTTAAAATTTCAATGAACCAATTTAGTTTGGGATGAATGATTCAATAATGGAAATGGGACTGTAGAAAAATAATTGATAATTTTATTATATTGAAAAATGTTACAGTAACATAATTGGAATAATAATTCAAAAAAGTTGAGCTTTTTTTTTAATTCAGCCCATTATATGACGATAAAAAATAATAAAATATTTTAAATGAAATAAATTTTTTTAAAATTTGTTTTAATGCAAAGGCTTCATAATATTTAAACAAAAATTAATAAGTAATCATATAATTGAAAATAAATAAATAATAAAAAATAAATAATTAAAAATAAAGCTTTCAAAAACAAAGATTTAGACAATCACCATTTTTCGTAATTGATAAATATTTCCCACTGGTTTCGATTATCAATTCAATTATTATCTCCCTTTCTCCTTAGAAAAGTCACAGTTTAAGGGATCCCATCATACCAAACTGCAACGGTGGCCAGCTGACTTTAATTATCACAGTTTTCTCCATTGGAACAATAAGAAGAAAAAACAGGACCCCTTGTTGTTGTAGTGGGCAAAAAACGACAATGATTAAACGTCTTTAATTCGATCATTTATTTTCATCAAAAACAAGCAAAAAATACATTATATATAATATTTATATATAATGGAAATACTACAACTTAGTAAATAATAATAATAACATCTATGATCAAAATAGAATTCTAAATATCTATTCTCAGAAATCATCATCGTGGAATATTATTAATAATAATAATAAAACCTTATTAAAAAAGACAGCTGAGTTTCGCTATTTACATGTGGATAAATTAAAATCACAGAACCTGCCCCGAAAATGCGAACCGTCACATTTTCCGCTTCACTAATTTCAATATAAAAATAGAAAAAGACCAATAGAGACATGTACCAAAAAATAGTGCATTTAATCAATTAATTAATGTAGAGCTACGCGATATTATAAACCACTAGTACAGTATTATCAGTCTGTTTGAGTATCACATATGGAATGGTGGTTGGTTCAAACTATACAAAGTCCTCCTCGATATCGTTCTCGATCATCATCAGATGATCGGCGGCGGTAGCGGCGGCTTTGGAACTGCCGCCGATTTTGTTTTGAATTTGAGAAATGCCTAAATCGTTCCGATTGTGCTGCACTTTCGCCGGACGTCGGTGTTGGCTTTTTCTACTGTTGTTATGTCTGATGAAATGGGACTGATCTGATTCATGATACATGTTGGATCTGTGTTCCAATGACCGTGACCGTTTACAGCAGCAAGATCGGACACATTTGGCAAGACAAGAGCAACCACGGAGTTTCGTTGAGCCTTGGATCAATTCGTCCATTAGCAGATTGAGAGCAGATACCAATAGAAGAGCAGCAGATAGCCAGGCCAGCCAAAATGTGTAACCGTAACGATGTTTATTGAACTTCAAATGAAATTCAACGGTTATCGAATACAATGAGACTGCCAGAGTCATTGTCATACCTGAAAGGTGGGGGAGGGGCAGGCAAGGGAAAATGAAACAAAATCAATTATCGTTCCAAAGTTGACATTGAAAAATTTCCTACCTGAGACAAAAAATATTTCGCCCGCTGAATGATAATAGTATAATTTTCTAGCCAGTGCTGTAACACAGAGTCCAGTGAAAGAGAAACCACTGCCACCGATACTGAAAATGCTGGATACAGCCACCAGGCAAAGGATACTGTCTCGATAACCTAACAAAATGAAAGCAATCATTCACTTTCACCACCAATGATATCACATCAACCCTACCGTTTTCCGTTTGGGTAAAAGGAAAGGTATAAGTACAGGTATGATTGATTGGAACACACGTTTTCCATAAGCCGGAATAATTGGGATAATGACCTGAACGAGGAGTGATGATGATCAATTTTTCGAGACAAATCTTTTGTTTTAATCATCAAAAACCGATTGAAAAATAAATTGACGAAAATCATACCCAGAACCATAGTGACACTTTTCCCTACTGGTTCAGTCTCCCTGATACCATTCATAGTAATACTTGACTTTTCCAGGGGAGACCAGTGACAAACAATTATTATTCCACTGTGACATCAAAATTGTTGTTATCCATAATTTCGACAATTAAAACAAAACTTGTTTTCAAGATAAATAAGTTTATTTTGTGTTGAGGATCATTAATTTCTGGTATGTTTAATATAAATAATATTTTTCTCATGCCTTATATACAAATATAAATAAATAAATAAATAAATATTCTTCATAATTGTCATTTTCATAAGAAAAATTTATCAAATCTCTAAATTGGAGAATTTCATTAAGTCAATTTAGATATATTTTTGGACGAAGACTTTATTATTCAGTTCAATTCCCGTAATTGACCACGGTAAAGTTTTCCTGTTCAAGGTGATTAAAGCCATTACTTTCATTACTTCAATTATGCCAAGGAAAATTTTTTCTCTTTCTTCAATATTTTTCTCATTGGAATCCGAAACACTCAATTGATTTTTTTTACAAAATATTGATTTTTTTCCCACAAAAATATGTTTTTCACCGATTTTTATTCATTTTACCATCGGTAATGAAGGTCGATATTTTCGATAAGTCAACAGGCATTTTGTAATGTTCCAAATGTGAGGTGGAATATTGGGAATAGAGATTGTTTTAATTTATTAATTCATTATCCATGACAACAATCGATTTGTATAACTTGATTTATTGGTCAATTTGTTTTGTTATATCAAATTAATTTTTGTGTGACATTTTAAATGCACGACAAGAAATTGCATTTCGATATATTTCTAGATTACAGTAAGCAGTGTACCTAAGAAAAGTTCTGGATAAGAAATCGCTATACAAGCCGATTTTTTACTTCCACAAAAGAAATTTATAAATGTGTTTTAACTTTCTCCAGTAACTCAATAATAATTCAATAAAATAATTCTGTGCACATTTAATATATTATTTTATTTATAAATTTCAGCGGATGTGAATAATAATCAATGAGTTTCGATATCTTTAGAAATCTGATTATCAGTTATGAAAAATCTGAAGGAGGGAAACCCAGAACAGGTATTTGGAAAAGATATAAAGTCGAGTATAAAAAGACCAATAAGGAATTGTTAGAGGATTTTGCCTCTGGTACTTATGTCAGCCAATAACAGATCAAATAATACAGTTCAAAATGCCACACTAGCCAGAGATAGATTATGTTTTGTGTTTGGATTCGTTAACTGTCAGTCAATGTTGATTTTCTAGGTTTAGTTCCTGGAATTTCTATCCTCAAGGTCAACCATTTCCTGGAGGCCAATCAAAAGTGATGACGATAGACTGAAGAATGTAGCTTAAAGTTGCCATTTGGTAGCTTCAGAAATTGGAAAGATATTAAATTTGTTTAATTCAATAGTCTGCACCATTTTCAAACCCATTGATTATTCAGAAGACCTAATATATTATTCATTGAGAGGAATACTATTCATTGAATTAAAGCATGTGATTTATTGTTGAACCATCTTTGAAAGGAACCTTAATGGGAATCAGAAATGGTATCCAGAAAATCACAGAAAAATGCTGCTATAGAGGTGAAGAGATTAATTATGATTTTGTTTAAATATGCTATTTATAATATGAATAATAATTATAATTATTATATAAAACTAGTATACAAAATAAGTTGCACCAACCATCTCCAAAGAATGACCATGAACCGCTGAGGCCAACAAATATTTGCAAGGACACTGCCAATAAAGAAAAGCACAGAGCCCATGATCGTAAGCGTACAAAAATATCATGATCCCAATATTCCACCAAATAATGAATTTGCTCATGGGTCAGTCTGTTTTCCTCATCCCGACGTTTTTTGTTTATTTCTTTCTGCAAGAAAAAATTTAAATAGATTATTTACCTTTTGTGGTTCAATGAGATCAGCACTTTTCAAATTAGGTCATATTTCATAATTTGACGATAGGAAAACAATGGGAATTTTACAGTGACCTTACAAAATGACATGAGGTCTCTTGGTAATTAATTTCCTTAACAACCTACAGTAACCGGTAAAACCTAAAACATTCAGCATATCATAAATGAAAAAAGATAAAGCCTAGAAACAAAAAATCCTCTTTAGAATATGAGATTTAAATAAGAGAACAAAAAACATACTTATTCTTTAACCAACATTAAACAATGAAGTATCAATCTACTCACATAACTGAAGCATGGAGACCAACCTTTTATTACTGGTATTTCCATTAAACAATAAAGGCAATCATCTCACCCTGAGGGAATGCAACGGTATAGTTTTCATTAAAAATTAGTTAACATTTTATTGATAAAATTTAATTGGATGTATACAAGGCTCATAAAGCATTGATATATAAGGAAGCACAAGTACCATAGATGTAATAAACCAGCATCTGTTTATGATAAAGTTCATTCAGCGAGATAATTGATTTGTTTCACTCTAGATAAAATTGACTAAATATCCAGTAGCATGGAAGTTATAAATCTTCGCCAATTCATCAATGTTTGATATTGCACATGACAAGAGTGCATTTGATTTACTTTTTGGAATTCCAATATTGATTAGTATGTCTATGGCATCAGGATGTATAGTCCTAATAAATTAAATAAACAGCTTCTTCATTTGGACATAATAATCATGTTTAATATTTCTGTTCAATTCTTAATACTTTACGATATTTTTATTATCACTTATATCAAAGTTTTGTACAGAATCGATTGGACATTTTAGGTCTACTAAGTAAATAATCTTCTTCTCTACGTTTGTAATGATTAGGTCTACTTTCTCTTTCGAGTCTTGAACATCTTGATATTGAGTATTTTTCTGTGCAATTAGTTCTGGTCTTTGAAGTTCATTGAAGATTTCTTCCGGAAAAATATCATGTCCTTGTCCAATAAAGGAAAGATTAGCCTTGCAAACCTGCAGCACATGAGTCTCAGAATGACAGCGTCTGCACAAGCGAGCCTTGCCTTCTGTAATAAATCGCCTATCATTGATTGTAAATGCCCTGTTTCTGGCTATGTGAGTACATTTAAAGGTAACATTTCCCACTGCTCCGCGAAAAATGTTCTTGTTTGTCAATGGGCATAAATTATAGGTCTGTGCAAAGAAATTGCTTCATCTGTTGTTTTCCAACTTTGACGTATGAGCATCATAAGTGGATTGATGCAGTAAAAAAGATACTTCATTGTAGTTATAACCCAGATTAAGCAGTGCCACGAATATTGTGAGTTACTCGCAGGAAAATCTCTTCATTTAACACTTTGTAACTACAAGTGATTTGATGACAAGAGGAAAGAAATTTAATTGCACTTCTGATTTGGTTGCTTATTAAAACAAAGGATGAAAGAAAATTTCCAATTATTTCAAATTCAGTAAAAAATATTAAAAGTTGCGAATTTTTAAAAAATGTTTAAAATTTCTTTCAATAAAATTTTGCTGATTAAAATAGTCCAATAATTTAATTTTCTTTTCGGTCTTCGAAGATCATAAATATAACAAAGCTGAAGATCTTTTCGTACTACATTGTGTACATCTCCAAAACGGCATCCAACTTTCTTATCAGTAGTTCTTAGCGATATCTTAGGTATTTCTTGAAAAATCTGATTTTTTAAAATATATTTTTTCATATTCAATTGATGGTTTTCCGGACTTCCTAGATCACAAATATTCCATTTTCTTTGAATTTTGCAAATTTCTACTTCATTGTCCTCGCTGATATGCTATCCGTTTCTATTTCAAGTGTTCTAAATGTCGTTTGATTAATGTGATTGATTCCATCTCAGTTATCAGTAAAGCAATTTCCACTCTTTCTTGAATGGAGAGCATTATTAAAAATCGAATTTACCGAAATTAAATTCGATAACATTGATTTATTAAAAAAACAATTAACCACTCACATGAAATTTCGGAAATTCTCTTTCTTTGAAAAATGTAAATTGGACATATTTAATTTTAATAAAAATATTTTGCTGGAATCCAAAGTCGGACACGAATTTTAAGCACACCCAGTTCATTACTTCATTAAGAATATTTACAAACGTCCAAGTATTGGAATTGACTAGGTATTATTAAATAAATTAAAAACTCGCTAAGGATAGTGACTATGAGGCTGTTCATCAGCGTCTAGCCATTGTGCTGATCGTCAATGATTATCGTATGCAATCAACTTTTTGTCACATATTACAATACAAGACGACAAAGATTCAACTTGGTTTCGAATAATTAAGGAAGAGAAAATTTCTAATCTTGCTTTCTATTGGTTTTCAGTTAAATCGTATGAAACCGTAGGTCGTGCTTTTTGAGCTTACGATTTGATTTTTAATAATTCTAACTGGATAACTAATAATTTTATTCAATACAAACTATTTAAGCATTTGTTTTAATAAGCAGCCATGAAGAAATTTAAGTATTGGATTACCAGATCTTTGCAAAGGTCCTCACTGAACGTTGGAAATTCCAATGATTTTTATTAAATTAATAATCCAATCGTTTAAAGTTCAAAATTAGATCCAAATTAATCGATACGAAAGGTCGTTTGAGCTTATTTTAGATGAGTTCACTCCAAGAAGAATTCAGACTTCTGATCTGCTATTACCGCTGGTAAGGACGTACAACTGCATTTGCCATAATTATTACGAGTTGAGAAAATATAATATATATATATATATATTATTTATTTTTTGAAGAATATTTTTATTAATATTTTTTTATTTATTTATTAAAAATTTTTATCATTGATTTTTGTTTTCGTCATTTTTCCCCAGGAAATTATTTCTCAGTTCTGTATAAATGTAAATTGAAGTTAATTAAAAATAAAAAAATATTATTTTCATAATTCTGATGATAATTATAAAATATCTTTAAAAAATACAGATTCTTAATTGATTACTCAAATGAAACAATCAATCATATGTGGGCTCAAAATCTGCAGGCAAAGCAATTAGGAAAAATACTGTTTTCATATGCAGAATAATGGGAAATATTCAGGTTTGCCCAGGTAATTAAACCATATATACATTTCTGCAAAATAGCCACAATTTGACCTCAATAATTGAAAAGCCTCCCTACCGATGTTGTTCTTCGACAATTGGGAAATAATCTTTTATCTTCAGACAAAAAGATGTGAATATTAATAATGCGTTTGCTCTATCAGACTTCAGTTTAATGTTTACACTGATATTATATAGATTTATTTTGGAAAGCTTTTCTTATATTTTCCGGAAATTATAAAATTTCAGAAACTCAAATGTTATTATATTATATTATATTATTATTAGCCATGTAATAAACAGATCACTGTCGTTGTTAAGAACCAATTATTTTCAAACTCTTTTCTTAATCAATTCATTTTTGACCCTGATCTATATGACTTGTGAGTAATGGAAGAAAGAGAGGCGAGCAGTTAAGGACCTGGTTGAGCTTTAAAAAAGAGGGATGTGAGATAAACTGAACAGTAGTCCGGAGATATAGCTCCGGGGTTAGAGCAGTCCATGTGTGTGTGAAAGGTCTTTGGTTCGAATCCCCGTATGTCTGCCTAATTTTCAACTAACATGACTCATTATCGATGTTTAAGCTTCTTAATATAAGTAACATCACGTCCGAGTATATTTCTTATTTTTTCACTAGATAATCTGGGATTGATCTTTAGTAGTTAAAATACTCAAAAGAAATGATGCCTCTTATTTAAAAATATTTATTTTCACAAAATAGTGTGAAATTCTATCAATGGTTAACGATTATTAATATTTCTATCAATCAATGCAATTGATTGATTATTGAACGATAAATTTAACAAAATTTTTCAATTAACATTAACACTAAAAATCGAAATGACTTTTTCATATTTCTATTATGGTATTTTATTTTATTTAAATTATTTTATTTTTATTATCGTTATACTGTTCCATAAAAATGACGTTTATGTTCTTAATTGAAATATAATATAATAATATAATGTAATATAATAGAAAAAATAATAATAATTTTAAAAATAGAAACGTTTCCCGGTTTGTAACGGGTGATTGAATATCTGGAATGTGTCAAATCTTGTCTTAAATTTTAACAAAATGTCACCAACGATTTCAAATTTGAACTGGGTCAATATTTTGATGAAATAAAATTAACCTTTTGAGATAGATCAGCTAAGTAATTAGCAGGCGCTTGAACTGTGTCGTTTCCGAGAACTGGGTTGTTTAGCTGAGACGTTGACGGAGAAGCATTATTGGCATAGTTACTGTTGGTGTTGGTATTATGCTGGTCCCCCTGAAGATTGCAGGAATTTGGCAGAAGCAGTTGTAATTCTGTATGATTGACATTTTTCGTCAAAGTCGTCTTTGACATCTGCAGAGCCTGACAGAAATCCGAACCCGTTCTCCGAGCAGATTCGGCTCTGCGTTCCTTGGACCAGTTGCACCAGTTGATTTTGTTGCTATCAAAGGAACAGGTCTTTGAATTGAACGATTTTCTTTTTGACTGAGTATCTGCCAAAATGAGGAGAATATATAATATTGAGTACTTGCTCCCGAGAAAAGGAATTATAAACGAATAAAAAATTTAATCTGATAAAAAATTACCAAGAAAATCTTTTGAACCGAAATTTCCAATTTCAAAGATTAAGCGAGATATAACTCCAAATATTTCCATAAATAAAAAAGGAATTTTTATTAAAAGAAAAGGGGTGAATAAAAATTAAAAAAGGAGAACGTAATTTATTTTTAATATTTAATTATTTTACAATTTTAGATATAATTGTTATTTATTTTTATTAATTATTTGATTTAAACAATATACATAAAAATTGACAATAAACATAAAATCTCAAATCTTCAGAAGAATTTAAAAATATTTTTCTTTAAATATATTTATCATTTAATTTAATTTTATTAATTATTTTTACAAATTATATTTTCTCATAGAAAATGATAATGATGACAGTAATTATAATAATATAAATAATATAAATAATATAAGTAATATAAATAATATAAATAATATAAATAATATAAATAATATAAATAATATAAATAATATAAATAATATAAATAATA
>JBBMKC010160179.1:0-26176 GCA_037834085.1 Bipalium vagum | reverse complement strand
ATTATTATTATTATTATTATTATTATTATTATTATTATTATTATTATTATTATTATTATTATTTATTTTTTTATTATCATTATTATTATTTATTACTATTTTTATTTTTTATTATTATTATTATCATTATCATTATTTATCATAAATTTATTTTCTTTTCACAATCTATTTTTAAACGCACCAATTATTTCAATGAAAAACCAATTTTGTCACTATAATAATAAAATTTTCCTTTTGTTCATAATTTCTCGTAATCAATTTTATCATTTCGAAATGATCGTTTTTTCCACATATTTGAAATTTATTCCATTACTTTTCCCCATTAACATTCTCCATTTTGATGATTGATGATTATCAGAAAATTGATCAAATTAACCATGATTTAGATAACGATTTCTAATGAAAGATTATCAATTATTTAAAATAAAACAGCCATGTATTTGATTATTTACGATCGATCGTCAACGAGGCCGGTGTATATCAAAGACCGGCGATTATAAATTGACACATTTAATTTCCAATCTTAAATCGTATCGGAAAAATTAATATTCCCGGAATAAGAATCTCTTGATTTTTGTTTTAATCATACTCTATCGATTAGTGGACGAGAATTTCATTTTCCACATTTAATTAATTTCTTAATTTATTACATATAATTTTCCAACTATATTTCCGTTACACATTGATCAATACTCAGTTTATCGTCTGTTTTATCAATCAAACTTTATTGATATTTTTAACTTAAATTTAAAAATTTCATTGCATTATTGATTTTAAAGTTTTACTGTTTGTGTATTTATTTTATAAAATTTGAATTAATTTTTCTGATAATCGATAACAGATCATATATGTCATAATTCATATATCGATTTGATTATCAACGACCTTGGAATTCATGAGTCTTTGTTCTTTATTTAGCTCTCGTCACAAATATGAATACTCAATTAACTTTAAATTATCAAACCACGGGAATTATATTTATTATAAAATGTATATTCAAATTAAATATTATTGTAAAATTATTACAATTTGTTCATTATTATTATTATTATTATTATTATTATTATTATTATTATTATTATTATTATTATTATTATTATTATTATTATTTAAAATAAGGTCATTTTGGTTAATATTAAAATCGTTATTATTGTTGTTTTCATATTTATTTCGATTATTATTTTGAATTTCATTAAGATAGCCATTTTATTAAAAATGAAATTGTGATTTTCCAATTAAAAATTAATAGGGTCTGATTACATTCCTTTTGATACCATCATTACTTTTTACCAAAGTTTTGCTTTGACAGGTGCTTTAGATCATCAAAAATCAACGCTTAATTTATTTATAATGCTTAAGAAATTGTTTCGATAATATTATTTATTCATTTTACTATTTTTCATCAGCTTTACAAAAAAATTAAAAACTCTTGTAATACTGGAGAATTGTTATCGTTTGTTGATTTCCACTACTCCCATTCTGCTCTATTTTGTTTTTGATTTATCCACTCTTAACTTTCCCTCATTACATAAATAACTACAATAAACTTATCAATTCGTATTTCAAAATAATTTTCAAGTTTTATAATAAAAAGAACACTTATTTCTACACTAAGTTCATCGTCAGTCTCATTATTGGATTAAAAATTGGGTTATTTTCGTTTTTCTGACTTTTTCATCTTTTCCTACTTATTAAGATTCTTTTTGTCTCGTAAAAGAGATATGATACAGCGCCCCATTTTGTTTCTAATTAAAGTTCGATTTTCACAATCCCTCTGTAGACACTTGTTTCGGAAACCAATATGTACGAGAGTCAGATCAAAGAACACAAATTTGAGCTGGAGAAACTGGCGAAGGAGCACCAAGACGTTAAACAAAAATACTTTATGCAAAAGAAGCGAGAGAAACTATTGAAAGATCGCGAGCAATTGTTATTAACGCAAGAAAATGGAAATAATATCGGACTGATCCAGCCTCAAAAGAATCTGGAACAGAACAGATTCACAGGTGGAGGATTTAATTTGAATCAAGTGAAAACATGATTGGACGATGATTGATTGATTGATTGATTGATATATCGATATTTTTTCATCTAGAGTAGTTGTAATCAATAATTTAACGATTAATTGATTTATTGATGTGTAAGTGAGAGGTAATCAATAAAATTTTAAGGTATCGAGAAAATGTTTTCCCTATTTCATTAGTTTTTGATAATCATATCGGAATTATGTAAATACTGATTTTATTTTATTATTTTTCATAATATTTTATTTAAGTCATCAAATTTTATTATTTGATTATGTTAGAAAAAGTCAATATTGCAACTTAAATATATTTAAAAACCTTCACTATCTTTGTGCTTGTCAGTATGTTAAAAAATACTTTTAATTTTAAAAATTAAATTGTTTTTCACAAAATTTTACAAAAAATAAAATAATATTTTTAATTTTAATATTTTCAGATAATCCATACATTGTGTCAAATATTGTCACATTAGAAATAATTTCTTGAATATTTTTCAAGTTAAATCAAAGAATATGAATAATATTGATCTTTAAAGATAATTAATTTAAAAAGTAAATAATAAAACAAAGTATTATTTATTTATTTATTTTAATTATTAAGGTTAACTTTGAATTATGCAATATTTAAATATGTTATATTTTTTAAATTAAAAATTTACTTAAAGTAACAACGTCAGAAAGTTGAAAACAAAAAAACTTTTGTTTAACTTTACAAAATACGTACAAAGATTAAATTCACTTCTATCAATCAGATTTGGATCTGACTAAATTGGAGATGTATATAAAAATGTTACTGTTAATAGATCAGTGTTTAGACTTGAAAATATGGTCAGGTAACGTTATACTAGGAAGTTTATCAGAAAAGATCACATTTTTAGTGGATACAATATTTAATTTTAATACTTGATCATATAATGGTCTTCTAGTCATGTTATTAATGAGTTTTTCAATTTTATTCTTTCACCTTAAGCAAAACTAAAAACATTAGGTCAAGGCCCAATATCATGTTACAAAATATAAATTGATTGCTTTGTAAGCTCTACTATAAACAGTGTGTTTCGTATAAGACATGATAACCACAATAAAATGAAAAGAAGTCAATGTTAAAATTGAGAATATCTTTTATTTGAAACATTTTAGTACGATCACTAACGATAATAGATAAGATAAAAGTTCACAAACATTCTCTCGAAAAAATCAAATTTCAACTGTTGATTTATCCAGTGATTCCATGGTGATGGTTGTTATGGTTTCTAGTACAGAACTGGTTACCCCAAAATCGTCATGTCTTCTAAACTTGATGAACTTGTCCTAATGTTTATTTAATTTTTGGCCAAAAAGAGATAAGTATGCATACATGTTATGATACACTTAGTCTGTTAGGGTAAGTCATAAATAATTTCGTTTTTATTAAATAATGAAGAAAGAAGTAAGGTAGGTTTTTTTTAGTAATCTATAAGTAAAGACCCTTGAATTTATTGGTCTTAACCCATCTATATAACAGTTGTTCCATCACAACATGATATCATTCCTTGTCATTTGACAAAAATTCTTGATACTCTTTTTTACACCTTGTCCAAATCAATGATTATTTGAGATGATAATTAAATAATAATTTGAAAAGATGATAAACCGATGGACCAAGGTCAAGATTATATTCTGGTTGTGACAAAAACCTAATAGATTCCAATTCTTTGATTTTTTTTCAAGTTTTTAATTTAATTAGTAAATTGTTATATAAACACCATTTTAAAATAAAAATTTGCACAAATTACATTTAAGAAAATAAGATGATAAATTCGAAAAGATATTGAGAAGTTAACGTTTTGAAAGGAATATTTCTGCCTCATGATTCTCGGGAAGTTTTAGAAAACCCTTTTTTACCTGAAGGCTATGTATACCTGACATCCAGGATTGCTTCATAACATATTCTATTTGATTTTTCTGCTTGAACATCAGTCTCGTCTATTTCAACGATGGAATTAGGACAACCCAGCGGATTCTGAACAATGACCTTTTTACTAGAACAAAATATTACTTGCATATGTTGGGTTAATTAACTGTGAGTTAGGGTAGTTCTGCTAATTGTCACCAACTCAACACAATCACTCGAAATTTAAAAAGATTGAACAAATAAGGTTGCGGTTTTACTAACTTGTATCTATGAGTACAGTTTACAACTTTTCAATAATGATAATGTTTCCCAAACTCTTGGTTTTATTATGATTTTTGTTTTAAGACAAGATATCTTAACGAATAGTTTTAATCTGGTTAAGCCATCAGAAAAGCTACGAGTATAGTATTGAGACTTTGAGCTGTTTGCAAGAGAAAGAGATTTACTTGATCCGTGTGAGATAAATTGAAATTTAGTCTGAGGATGTAGCTCAGCGCATGAGAACGGTCATGGCTCAAAAATCCTTGGATGCCGAAGATGCAATGAGCAAGAAGAGACATTGTCTCATGTTCTTGTTAATTGCATTTCATGCAAAATATTCCAAAACTACCGGCATAATTCGATCCAAGATTATCTGGCCAAGCAAATTAAAGAAAATTCAATGGCCAAAGTCTTTGTCAACGCTGAAAGTCAATAGATCAATTCAACAAAACGTGTTGACCTTCAGATTGAGTTCATGGACCTCAAAGTTGAGATCAAATGTCCGTATGATACAGAGAAAAACATTTACTGGAACCACGACAAGAATCTCATTCACTACCAAGATCTTCTCGACCAGACCAAGAAAGCTCTGCCAGATTGGACTGTTCTGCTGAACACGTTCACAGTCGGCTGCCTTGGACCATGGCAAAAACGAAATGAGGAAATACTGAAAAGTTTCCAGTTTCCTAAATGCTAAATAACGAAAATCGGCAAATTCTGTGTTGCTTCAAATTAAAAATAGAGTGCTGTGCAATGGAAATATCACAGAGATCTTGGAAAACAATGAGTGAACTTCTCCAAACTCCACTAAATTGACGATAAAAATCAATGCCACTCTGATGATGCTGCTGAAGATCTCGACGACTGCGATGACGACCTGCTCCAAAATGAAGATTGAATAAAGGCCATAATAGGAGCACATTTATGTGAAAACGATTAAGTTCGTGGAAGAAAAACTTATTTTTGAAATAAATTTTTTTTGCGGTTTAATCCCAGTATCTCTGATTAATTTTCAACTTACAATCCTTAAGTAAGGAAAGAAAGTACTCCTTGATTATTCATGTGACTTTAAATAGATTATAAAAACTCTTGCTAACTTGAAAAATTTTTAACGTTAAGAGTTTTAATTAAAAATTATTACGTGATCTAAAAGATCTAAAAGTGAAATTTTAAAGATCTTATTACTTGATTAATGAGTGGATTTTAAATGTACCTTCTTCCAAATCTTAAGGATTTAGGAAAGTTTTAGAAAATTTAAATAATAATAATGTTGAGAATGAATTAATACTTCGTAGATGTTTATCCCATTTATACTGTCTCTCGAAATTCTTGGAATTTCGTAAATTTTCAATTTTTTTGTGCTAGTTGAAAATTGTTTAAAAATTGAATTAATGGCGAATCCATCTTTAAATTTTAAATAATTTTTAAAATAAATGTTGGATTTGAGGTTGGAGATGTATATTTTATTGATCTGACTCCTTAAAGGTAATGTACCAGTCACAGGTATCAGTGTTTAGGTTGTAATAAAATCGAGCAAACAAAGAATTAAAAGATTTTTATTTTTATATGACAATTTTCAAAATTTTTTTTGCAATTACAATAAAATGTCGGTGATCAAAATTAAAATTGGAAATTATTAATAAGAAGACCTCAATCTGCACTAGAAAGAGTGCAGACGCTCTGAAGATGAAGAATATCTGATAACTAATTTATCAAACCGTACCTGGCGGAAATTAAAACAAAAAAAAGAAACTGGAAAATTTTTTTGAACAAAAACAGAAACGGGAAATTATAATTGTAATAATTGTTTGATATATTTGATAAGTTTTAGTTTGAATAAACTAATTGCTTGATATATTAATAATAATTTGATAATAAACTAATTTTTGAAGTATTTTGAAAAGACTGGATTATGATTTTTGTCTCTCATTATACTACTTCTTAAACCACGGTATCTATTTTTATTATTGACATCATTTTCTTTTCTATTTTTTATTATAATTTTTTTTACTTTTTAGCCCTGCTCTCTTTTTGAACCTCCACCACCCATCTACAACCTATTAAATGACTTCGTATTATTTTTTGATTTATTTAATTTTTTAAAAATTATTATTATTAATCTTATAATAAAAATTATATATTTTAATTTTATTATTAAAAAAAATAATTATTACACTTTTTAACTGATCATAAATAATTATATAAATTATTAAACTTTTAATTCATCACCAAAATCAAAAGAAAAACAAACAGCTTTTTGAATAAAAATCACATAAATGATTTTAAATTAAAATGTTCACAATAAAACTTTTTAAAATTTAGCACTACGCTTAATATTCTTCTTTTCCATCATCTTTTGGCTTTCTTCTTGTAGGTTTCCTGATCAGCGGTTTTCTTCTCCAGTCATTGTCAGCAGATTGGTGCTTTATAACACATAATTTTTAAATTAACACCAGATCTATATTAACCCTTCACCATATAAAAAGTTTATTCTCAAAAAAGATAAACAATAAGTACAAAACAAGCCCCGCTGCTTTATCCTTTTTCACCGTTCTGTCTTGAGCCTTGCATTCTGACTAATTCTGGATATTGTCGTGAGGATAAGTAAATGAATTAAGTATTATATATCCTTGATTCATTTATTGAGGGTTACTTTTTTTTAACCCTCTTCTGCTTTCTACCAAAGAGTTTTGGGTTTTCATACTACTTCAGGCCATAAAGGTAATTCTCTGTTTAATTCTCTCCTAAGCCTTGGAGAGAATTACGGTTTTATTTAATAATATTAATGATACTTTATAGAAAATGGAAAAAATGCATAAAATAAATATAAAAAAATTAAAATAAGAAGTAAACGTAGAAGAAAAACAATACGAAAAAACTTATTAATAAACTAAACTAATATTTTATATTTTGCTATTTATTTAATTTTAGTGTTTAATTATTATTAGTTAATAATATATATAATACAATGCCGTCCAAATGTTTTTGGCCACCTCTAAAATTTCGATAAAATATGACAATATATAATTATAAGTACTTTAATCCTGTCTATATTTAAATATATGATAGAATATGTTAAAGTACATGTTTTCAATCAAAAATTCCCAAAGTAAAATTTTTGTAAATGTAGAAAAACCGATTTGTTCAGAAACATCAATTTTTAAGTCATTTTGAATACAAGACTAAAAAGTCAATAAAATATCTGTTATTTACATTTCAAATGATCAAACACATAATAATAAAAAGTTAACCTCATGAACAATCGCGATACTCGAATTCAGTACCTTGTACTTATGCCTTTATTTTTAATGACCTCTTGCATCCTTCTCGGCATGCTTTTATATTCAGATGTTATAATCATTATCCACTGATCCTCCAAATTCTTCCACAGAGCCTCAATATTTGTCGGCCTACAGCTATGAACTTTGGCTTTTAGGTCAGCCCACAACGGCTCAATTATATGCAAATCTGGCGATTGAGCCGGCCAATCACTGAGTACACAGATTTTTTTCATGTCCAAAAAAGAAGACACCAATAATAATAATAATAATAATAATAATAATAATAATAATAATAATAATAATAATAATTTTGATTAGTGGCATGGAGCTCCGTCTTGTTGAAATATATTCTCTGCATCTTATATTTGGAGCAATCCTCTCTTCAATACATCCTTGTAGGCATCAGAATTCATCCGATCTGGACACCTTACCAGAACTTTGGTGCCATCTTCTTTAATTGCATCTCAAACCATGATACTATTCCCTCTGAACTTCACCGTTTTCGTGGTATATTTTGGACTATACCTTGATTCTTGCGGTCTGCGGACGTATTGTCTTCTTCTAGACTCTAGAATCTAGAGAACAGTTTTATGCGACTTTCATCAGAAAAAATCACCTCATTCCAAAAAGAAGGAAGCAGTTTGCTATAATCTCTGCACAACTTTAAACGATATTTTATATGTCGCTCGTTTAAATATGGTTTCTTCGCTGCAATTCGTCCGGATAAGCCATACTTTCTTAGAATACTCTTTACAGTACTAAGTGAGTTAGTTTGGCTTTTTTCCAATTGATAAAAAGATCACGTGCTGGGGATTTTTCTTTGACATCCGAATAGGTGATCTTTCTGATCTTTATGTATTTTTCGGTCTACGACCACTTTTACTTAAGTTTCTCAATGTTCCATGCTGTTGCAGCTTCCGTATCATATATTGAATAGCATTCCTTGAAATATTCAGTTCATTTGAAATTTTCATCTGGGACAAACTCTCTTTCAATTTCTTAATCATCAGTTTCCGAATATCTGTGGATATCTTAGCCATATTTAACAAAAGAATTTCTAAAATTAAAAAAATATATATTACCTAAGCATTAGCAAAATGTTGTACATATAGATTTTACTTAAAAATTTAATTTATCCTTAAAATAGTTTATATATTTAAATAACATCAAAATTTAAAAAACGCCTTAACATAAAAAATCTATTTTAGTAATTATACAATAATTTTTTTAAATAATTTTTTAGTGAGTTTTAAAGCTAACATAAACATATTTCCAAATTAACATAGTTCAAATCATAAAACTTTTAATATAATTCGAAGTCTACAATCATTTCGATATTTACAGGGTGGCCCAAAACATATTGACGGCATTGTACATTATTTAGTTAAATATAAAGATAAAAATACTTTTATATGAAACGATTATCAACCTTTAGCTACATGTAGATAAATATGATATGATTGGGCGATAACAAACGTAATCATATCAATCGATAACCTTTGTATGTCCTACTTGAAATCAAGTCAACGGAGTAAGTTATCATTCTCTGGATCCACGGACTATTTTATTTTTTCTCTTCTATTATTTGCTACTGCATGCATTAACACCAATAAAGCGGAAAGCTGATGATAAAAGATCGTGTCAACTCAATAATTATAATTTTCTATTTTTTATCTTTGTGGTGTTAGTTCTTTTATTTTAACTTGATTGTTTTAATTATTAAGTTTTAATGATTTAAATATATTTCATAAAAAGTTTCTTCTAATTTTTAGTTATTCATTAAAATATATTTCAAAAATATTTAACCTTCTCCTTCAAATAATTTTTTTAATAAACAGAGTTTGTTCCCCTTTTTTTAGTACACATATGATGTTTCATAAATGTACACGTTTTAAACAAATAAAAATTAATCAATCTGTCAATGAATATGAATCATTTTTATATACATTATTATTGTATGTATTATTGTAGATAAATTGTTGGAAACATAAATATTTTGTCTGGAAAAAGAAAGTAAATTCGGTTGAAAATTAGTTGATTGTTTATAAACGCGTATGCATATTTATGAATCACCCTGTATATCTTGTTTCTGTATTTCATTAAATAAGAAAATAGTTTTTTTAATTTTAAACGTTTGTTTAAATAGAAGTAAAATTTTTAATCAAGTTAATATTTTTCAATTTAAATATTTTTAAAATTAAAATTAACTACAATGTGGAACATATCAAATTTTCCATCGAAAAATTCTATTTTTTGAGTATCATTTTTGTTTCATTAACTTTCAAATTTTTCGAATCGGATCGTAAAATCTTTTGGAAATTTTCTATTTTTTCTATTAATTTAAGTGATATTGTCAATTTTTATTTCAATAAATCAATATTATTAATTTTTTATTGATTTAATTTAATATTAGTTGAATTGTCATTTGCATTCAATTTTTATACGAAATTAACATACTAGTATAGCTCTTAATTGTAAAATACGATCGTACTAATAGTCTTGTCGCAGGAAAACAAAATGTCAACCCATAAAAATATTTAATCAACTAGTGGATGATTACAAAAACTAGAAAATAGTAAGAAAAAATAATAAATTAAATAAATACATAATATGTAGACAGATAAAAGCATTCAATGAAACATAATTTTCTCTAATTATTTGAAAAAAGAATTATATAAATTTAAAACTAACAGTTGAAATATGTTAATTCATTTAAGAGATCTTATAATTATCCAATCCGAACATTATTTTAATATTTACATATGCTTTTATTAAAATCAAACTTAGATATTGATTAAATTGAAATTCAATTATCATCAATTCTTTGTTTTTTTTAATCATATAAATAAATTTGAAATATTTCTATTAAAAATAAAATAAAGTTTTCTGTAAAATTACTCTTAATTACAACTATTTCGATTACATTTTTTACAAATATTTTTATTTTAAGTTAAATGATTTAATAATGTAAATTAAAAAAATATTTTAAAATAAAATATAAATAAAAATTCTTTTAAAATTATCTATAAGAACATTAGAAATTTTACATAGTTATTATTCACGGATGATAAAGAAATTATAAATTACTTTATAAAATTATATCAAAGCTGAATAAAATATAACGTATGCATGGATAACCTTTAAAAATGTATAATGTATCATTTATAATTGACATAGATGCCACAATATAATAATTTTCAATAATAAATAATCTTTTTTTAATATAGAATTAAATTATGTATATTCAAACAGAAAAATGAAGTTGAAAATAACATTTATAAAAATTAAGTAATTATAGTAATGAAATTCAAATTTATTAAATGCGAAAATTTCTTCGTTTATTTCTGAATAAAAATAATCAATCATTTATTAAATTTACACAATATCCTCCTAATTGAATTTTCTTTTTCCATATTTGTAGATTTCAAAATTTGTCAAAATTTATTTTTTTTAATAAAGGTGACATAAATAATTAAGACTTAAAATTATTCTTGTAAATTTAATAACACTGAAATCGATACTATTTGACAATTACAAGAAGTTTGAAATTTAAAAGAAATAATATTACATTTTGTAAAAAAAATAATCATTTATTATAAAGCACAATAAATCTTTATTTAAAATTATAAACTAAAAATCAAAAAAATCGAATTTGTTTTAAATAGCGTTTCATTGTTTGAATTTTCAAAATTTATGAACAATAATTGATTAAATTATTTTCTGATAGAAAACCGTTGAAACGAATTTAATGGAACTTGACATAATAAATTGTAAAATTGTGAATATCTAAACTAACACAGTAACTAATAGATAAGACATTTGCCAATATTTCATCTGCCTTGTTAATTTTTTTTCCAGTGATTCTTAATTACATTTTATGAAACCAAAAAAGGAAATAACCCATAAATGTTCAATTAATTTTTGCCAACAAAATTAACGAAATTTCCCCGATATATATATACATTATCCAGTATTTGAAACTACAGTTTTTCTCAATTAATGGATAACATTTTTTGTTTTAGTTACAAAATTTGACAGTTCTCTTAATTTAATAAAGAGAAATATTTCCATTTTCTACTTCATTGAAATTTCATTAAACTTTTAATAAATCAATTAAGCAGAAAAATCTTTGAAAAAGTTTGATAAACATCAGCAAATAAGTCAGTTGTATAAATTGAGATTATCTGTTTTTTTGGGGAAATGATATGGGCTGAACCCGAACAAGGCAATTTGTTTCCGCGTGTGTGCCTGTCGGTGTGTGTGCATGTGCGAATTGCCAGCGTTTCTGAAAATATGAAACATTTCTTTCTGTGTATGAATGAATAAATGAATGAATGAATGAAATAATGAATGTATGTCTGACGGTCTGTGTGCGTGTATGTGATAAAGTGGGGCGGTGTGTGGGTGCGTGTGTTTTGAATTTATTATTTAAAAACTGTTTCTATTTTTCTTGAAGAAAAAAAAACACTAACGAGATAGTCTAATTTTTTCTATATATTACATAAAATCTGAAATAATCAAAAAAATGAGAGAAAGAAGAAAATCAAAATATTTAGAAATTTGTTTTGTTTTTAATTTTGATAATGGCGTCTAATTCATTTTTCAAATTATCGTCAAGTTCGATTTTTAAGTGTTTGTGTTGGTATGCATTGTTACGTCTTAAGATAAAAAACTATGTGTAATGATGTTTGTTTGGCTGAGTGTGTGGATGGGCAGGCATTGATCATGCTTGTTGTTATGCAACAAACAGTCAGACGGCAGAGTTACAGTGATTATTTTTTAAATGTATTTTATAATTGTGGAGATTAGTTATTATTTTATCATGCACCAGCAATTGTAAATTTCCTCTCTCTCTCTCTCAGTGTCGCGCGATATATCGTTACCAGAAAGCTTTGCAACGCGTTTCGATAATCTTTACCACAACTTATTGACCCAATTTTGCTTTGTGAAAACGACCTGTTTTTTTTTAAAAAAATTGTTTTTTGCTGACAATGATAATCACTGGCTCAACGTAAACGTTCGATATCGATTTTGCGTATTGTTAAACAAACCAGACAAAATGAACAATTTACCATAGAATTATTCTCAGCTCGAAAATGAAACGAGGAAAGTTTATGCCTTCGAAATCCAAATTGAATTCCAACAAGAAAACCAAAGTCCAATTTTCCACTCGATTCAGCAAATGTCTGGGCGAACATCAGTGTCAAGAATTTTTCGAACGTCTCAACATCACCCGACAAACGGGGATCTGTTCCAAGAGCAAAACCAATTCGTTTGGCGACAACAAGTCCCATTCTTTTCGTCAAACGCTCCATCTCAACATTCCGTTCATTGCCGACTTTTCCGATTTGAAAGAGTTCTGTATCTGTTATCCTGTACATTTTTTCCGGAAAAAGCTCCAGAATAACGACTATGAAGACTGTCGACTAGCCAGTGTTCGAATCTACTATCCGGCATCGAGAATGAAAAGCGGAAATGATTTCAAGGTTTGCGCCGATCACAAAAAACGCATCCACCTTAATCCGGTATGTTTTTACTCTTTCTGATCGATTTTTTCACATTAAACTCTATTGGGAAATTCGGTTCAAGCCACCATTTGTTTCGTACATATTTATCATCATTTTTTATTTTAAGCATCAGTTCGAATTTGTTGCATATCCAAATCTTCTCACCCTGTCGTTGGAGGATCTGGCTCTGGCTGTGTTTCGAGCTAAATCTCTGTCAGAAAAGTTCAAGAATTTCCACAGTCTCCCGGTTCCGAAAATCCTCTTGTCGACGAACAGCGTTTCCAGTCAGACCGGTGAGACGCTTTATTTTTCTCGTATTTTTCAACAGAAATCCACTTTTTTTCCAACCATTTTATCACTTGTTAAATAATCCTGCTTCCAATATCAATTAACAAAATGTCCGTGTAATTTAATAATAATAATCCATAAAATAATCGATCTAAATTATTAATTTTTCTTTCAATATTCCTACATTATTTAATAATTGTAAATATGATAAGTCTATAATAGACGAGAGAAAATGATTATTTTCTTTGTATTTAAATTTTCAAAAAATATATATTAATGACTAAAAATAATAATAAATAAATAAATAAATAAATAATAGTAACGTTTTGTCTTTAGAGATCTTTATTTTCAGTTAATTAAAGTTTGATTATTGTTTTAATTTGTCATCGTCAAGTTGGAATATTATTTGGAAAATCCCTGGATAAAATTCGAAGAAAATAATTGCTTTACTCAGAAAATGTAATTAATTTTTCAAAATAATAATTAAAATTGTTGCAAAACTATTTTTCCTGTTTGTGGAAAGTATTGGAAAGAAACAGAAAATTATTTTTAATATATAAATAAACGAGAAATTTATTTCGTATGGGTTTTTAGTAAAGGAAATATAAATTAATTTCTTCTCATTTTTATGTTTTGGACACATCAAAACATATCATCGACATTGTAAAAGGGCATATAATTGAGATTTAACAATAAGTTTGATGGAAAAGAGAACATGCCTTGTTGAGGAGATAGCGGAGAGTAGAACATATATTATTTGTGTCTTCTTTTCACTATTTCACTATGGTACGAACTGAAACCATATGAGCAGAAACGCAAAACTCTCTTTTTGTTATACTATCTTTGCAAAGATGATTATTATTGAAAATATTTGATTAAGGAAAGTTTAGTTAGATTACGGGGAAAATAATTTTCTTTAACAGAATTATTAGAATTTAGTCAGATATTTATTTTGCTTATTTATCTTGGAGAAAATTGAATTAATTTTTTTGTATTTATTTTGTTTTTACTTTTGAAAACAATTGTGATTGTGCGGTGAAATGTTTAATTTTTCTGAAAAAAATTATTGAGAATATTGTTATAATATTGATTATTTTTTGGTGTGGAAAAAATTACGTGGACAGCAAAAAAATAAAATGAATATTTTTTTGTTTTAATTAAGTTAAAATTTAATTTATTCCAATTACATTTGGAAGAAATTACGCTTTTATCAGTTGATTTGAGAATTGTCAATCACTCATGTCAGTCTATATGGTAATAATAATAATAATATTGAACAGATTCCTTTTGCTTGGTTACCATCATTAGGAACTTAATTTATCATTGACATTTTATCAAGCAAAATTTCACATTCCAAAATGAATCCATTAAATAATACTCTTTTCAAATGTTATTAAAAATAATCTGACTTTGGCCATTAATATTTGTGTTTTAAAAAATCCGTATTGGTGATTTGGTTCATTATAATTTATTTATTTATTTAATAAGAAAAATTTGCTGTCAAGGAAAAATTCAATAAACAGGTTTTGAGAGAAGCTAATTAAAATATCTACATTCACTTAAGATTTGTTTGGAGAAATATTTTGAGTAGATTTACAATTATAAATTTTGACTTTAGAAAAACCATTAAAAATTCTTAGACAGGGTTAACAATGTCAAAAGGTACGGTTAATTTTAACAATTTCAACATAATTAATACAATGCATTTATTCATTACCTTTTTATTTTTAAATGCTTATGTTGAATAGTTCATTATTTATTGATATAATAATATAGATTAGGCCCGTGCAGTGTTATAAATGAAAATTGCATATTATGAACATTGTGCTTCTTGTGGCAGCATTGAGAGATGTAATTATTAAATATTCATAATAAAAAATATAGTTATAACAATGTGGATGATTCGAAAAACTGAATAAATCTTAAATTTTTCAATGTTTCTGATGATTGTCTTCAAACTGTAATTTGTCAGTTTTTGTCTGTCAGACTCTTCTTGTTATTTCATACGAGACTTCTTGATCTTGCTTCTCTTGCAATATTCAGACTGTAAATCAGAGATATCCCTTGTCTTCTGTTTTCAAAAATCTTTAATTTTCATAGACTTTAAAAGCAATGATTCAGAATTGAGAGATATATTCTGTTTTTCGGGGACGTCAATAATATATTAGTAAATATGCGAACTCTTTCTGTTTTATTTAGACTTCTTTCAGTACTTCTTTGAAGATGATATGTCCAGTTGCGATTCTACATGAGACTAAACTAACTCATTTTCTTTGCAGTGTCTTTTGAAGACATCTGACTTTCCAATCATTTTAACAGCTCAATTTCATATTAATAATATTTTAATTGGCTTCCTCATACTTAATTACTTTTAAACAGTATTTACGCAATAACTTTCAAAATCTTAGACTAAAAAGTTGAATAAAATAAGTGAAATGCTCTGAAAATATTTTCCTTTTCGCGAATAAAATATTCATATTATATAATTTTTAAATAGATATAAAAATCGATTTGATTCAGATAATCAAAGAAAATATTCAAATGCAAATTAATATAAATAAAATCATAAATAGTGAGGAATTCAACAATTAATTTTGTAATTTACGATAGAAATGCTGAGTTTAAAAAAACATCAACTTCATAAATAAACACGTAATATTAAAATAATATTTACGTTATTTTTCAAATTCATAAAAAATATATTTTAAAAATTATTCATAATGGATTTCATATAATTTTTTATTTTTAATAATATTAATATAAATAATAATAATAATGTTTTTAAATTTATTTTCAAATTTATATAAAAATAAAAATACGTAAATATCGAGAAAATATTTTTTTAAAAAATCATCATTTTAATTTTAAAAATTCTTACTTTAGAGACAATCCAAAAATATTAATCATTTATAAAAATCTTTAATCGCCTTACTTAAAATTTAATTAATCTTTTTAGAAATTTTCTTGAAGAATTACACAGTTTTGTTGATATTTTCCGATATTTTAATTTATATTATCGACGTTCTAAAAATAGTCAGAAAATATTAACTTATTCACAGCAACAAAAAATTTATTAAATGACTATTGAAATAATTTGCTGGAATTACAAAACGAAAGAGATTTAATAATTAAATATTTAAGGAAATATTATGGAACTTTCAAAAACAATTTTCCCCTAGTTAAATGTTGTTCGCTGGAGAAAAATAGTTCCATTTATATTATTATTATTATTATTATTAATTTTGATTATTATCGGATTGCGATTTATGATCTCAATAAAATTCTGAGTATCTCTTAAAGATAATTATTATCAATTTTCTTTATTTATTGTAATTATTATTATTTACCGATAAGACTCGAATTTTAGTACGGTATTTTGCAATGAAATATTAAGAGATGTTATCTCGATTTTTATTTTTAGTTATGTGATAAATGCAACCATAAATATGAGTCAATGAGACCTCGTTTAAGCGAGATAAGTTCAGAAATGATATCTAAATATATCCATTTGTACTACTCTTCATATTTTTGTCAATAATCTGTTACAATAAAAATACTAATTGAGTTTTTTCTCAACAAACTTCATAGAAAAAATATATATGTTATGTATAATTTCAAACAGTTAATTAAAACAAACTTTTTTTTCAATTTTAGATAATAATTTTTAAGTAAATATAAATTATATTATTTTTTTCTGAGAATTGGGAAATCTTTTGAGATCTGGTGATTTTGATAAAGCTTGCAAGCGATAATTTGATTTAGATTTTAATGAAAACTGAAGAATCTCCGTTAATTAATCATTTTAATTGTAAGGGGGATTATTAATGTAAACAATTTTTTAATTATCCGTCCCAGATAAAAATAGCATTTATTTGTGATATAAGCGTTTTTTTATTATTTTTTTAAAAAAAAATTTTCAAATAGAATACTTAACTTTCCATTAAAACAGATTTAAGATCTTTCATAAAACTTATGTTCGGTAAAAAATTCAATATTATATCACAGAATTTATGGGTCATAAAACTGTTTTTATAGATAAAACCTTTACAGTCATTAATTGATAAAAATCTGTTTTTCTGAAAACTTCATTTAATAGTTCATGCTAGTGCAAGTATGTATAAGCAAAGAATTGTGTTAATCTTATCGACATATAGTACTCATTGACTTTGTTAGTCAGTAGATAATGTTATTTACGTTTATTATTCTCTATGAGCTAATGTTGATAATAAATTAATAATACTTTCTATCACTCATTGCCATTTCTCAATTATGATGCTTAGGTGCGTACTGAATTCTAATAGGTACACTGAAAATGAAGATTGGATGTTTTCGCCCTTTCTTTCGTCAATGGATTTCTTTTAGTTTTATTTATATTTATATTGCCATTTATTTTACTTCAGTTAGTAGCTTGGTTATTTTCAGTTAAGACCAAAAAATATGTTATTCTCTGAAACAATGGTTCTCAATCTTTTTAAAGATCTTGTTTCCCCAAAAAAAAATTAATATTACTAAAAAAAGTCATAATTCACTATATTTAATGAAATCAACCTATAAAAATAAAATAAAATGATAATAACATAACCTTTAAAAAACTTAACTGTAGTAGTTAAGGTAATTAGGAACAGAAGTAGTTTAATCCGCATCACAAACTATTTACTTAACAGCATCAGAAATAACACGATTTTTTTACATGTAATGATTTGTAAACCTACCATAATTCGGCGACCCCTTTAAAACTGCTTGCCAACCCCGGGGTTGAGAACCATTGGTGTAAAAGAATAATCATTCGAACTGATATTCATAATTTATACAATATATTCTTGTTCAAAGCAGAATTCAACTTCACTTTGTTATCTGTTCTGATAACCCTTCTCAGTCATTCTTTGATTTTGTCGTATATTAATTTGATCTAATAATATTATATTTCCAGTTTTGTTAAATCTTGGGATATTTACCGTCGTGTATGTTTGAAATAAAATGATGCATAATAAACCAGTTATATTTGGCATTTCTGCGTGGTGTTTCAAAAAGCCTGGTATTTAAATGTATTAATAAAACATTTATTTTTACAAAATTGAAAGAATTTTTACTTTGTATGAAGCTAAGTTTTTTTCTGTTATTTGTGTAATAAAACATTTCGTATATGCTTGGCTTGACTGTTTTAAGGAAGTATGTTTGTCAGGAGATTTTAACAAATGTGTTTCGAAATTTTAGTCACGATTGGTTTAGAGCTTGATGATATAAGCAATGCTTAAGGCAACCTCAAAAACTAGTCTTATAAGCTTAAGTACAAAAAGACATTGCAAAGTAACGCTATTATTAAATTTATTTTTAATAACCTTTGATATCCTTGGTAATGTGACTTACTGCACAGTTTTATTATGAAAATCCACATGAACAATCTCACGCCATAATAAATCTTTTCAAACATCTTTCAATATCGAATTGCATTAGGTTTAAAAATAGGATTCAGTAAATCTTTTAGTGCAAAATCCACATCAAACATATACCCGCTTAGTGCTGTACATGGGCCTCCATCCACCAAGTTCACTTGTTTCGTATCTCCAAAATTGATATTTTTCGATTGACATAATCGGTGGTAAGACAAGAATGTGCTTCTAAGTAAGAGATGGTTTTCCCAAAATGAACCATATGGTTGTTCTTCATCTTTTATAGTGAATTTTACCATTTCCAAACGTTGTTTGATTGTGTATTTGTCCATATTCGAATCACATTCTTTAAAAGTGTTATTAAAACAAAAGTATATTTTGTAAAAATGGCATCAAATTTACAAGTTCAATCATTTTTGAAACCCTTTTTGTTTGTAGAAATATATTGTATATTAAAATAAATAGTTACAGAGACTGTTTCAGTTCAGATAATATTTTTATTTGAGCTCTTTTAATAAATAATAGACTATTATTTATTTTTTCATTCCTAAATAAAGTTTATCTAGTTTTAAAATCTCCTGAATTTCAATAAATGGTCATAATAAAGCCCACTTAAGCATTGGGTACCTTTATAATAATGGTATCTTTTATATCAGGTATATATAATATATAATATATATAATATATAATATATATCATAATATATATATTGTGGAAGAAGAATACATCGCAAAGTTAATTTTAAATAATTGTTGCTTTTGTGACCAAGTGTTCTTAGTGTTACATTTTTCCTTAAGAGGTGAGCACAAGAATATTGGAAAATGGCATAAAAACAGACGAAATTTAAAATTATCAGTGTTGATAGTGTGATGTGAGAGGTCACAAGTATAACATTCCCAATACTTTATTAACAACCGAGAAATTATACATGATTTATTGTTTGTTCACAAAGTACACCGAAACGGTGAAATACAATTAATGGTTTCGGTGTAAAAATGACAAATAATTCTAATTTAATACTATAATTAAAGATCATGCCACGAGTACCAGTGGAATACAAAAAAGAAATATTCCGAAATTTGAAGCACTGAAAATAATTATTAAAATTATTTTATTTTTCGAAGTTGTCATTTTAGAGAAGTGTTGTGATTGGTATTTTATTTAACCCAAATACTAAAGTAAAACTCTCCGTATCTTACCTTAAAGAGACAAGAACATAATTTCAATTTTAAGTCTATACACCCTAGCAATAAAATAATCTCTCATTCACCTTCCTCATAATCATTAAATATATATTAAATCGAAATTTTTAGACCTCTACAAAGGGAGTCTCAGAATAAAATTTCCAAAAGTAGACTCTTACAAAAATTGTCACAACGATTATTCACTGTCCGACCATTATTCATTCAACGTTTTTATTGACAGAGAACAACAAATACCAGACAAACAAACTCTTACTGAACAGAAACCATGTGCGCACACCAACAGTTTCACTGAGTAGCCATGGCCTCGCCAGAGAGCAAGAGACAATGCTGTATTTCATTTCTCTAAATTTGGACATTTAACATTGAACAGCCATGTCCAAATTTGGACATTTTCGTTTTCTTTTATTCATAGGCCTTACTATATAAATGGTTGAACTTCGATTGTTAATATCATTGTTTCGTTTAACTCGTCTAACATGGAAGAAGATATTGCCGCATTAGTTGTTGATAATGGATCGGGTATGTGCAAAGCCGGTTTCGCTGGAGATGACGCCCCAAGAGCTGTGTTTCCGTCAATTGTTGGTCGACCTCGACATCAAGGTGTTATGGTTGGTATGGGTCAGAAGGATAGCTATGTCGGAGATGAGGCTCAATCAAAACGAGGTATATTGACACTGAAATACCCAATCGAGCATGGTATTGTTACCAATTGGGATGACATGGAAAAAATATGGCATCATACGTTTTATAACGAGCTTCGAGTGGCTCCAGAAGAGCACCCAGTGCTCTTGACTGAAGCTCCGCTAAATCCCAAAGCAAATAGGGAAAAAATGACTCAAATTATGTTTGAGACATTCAATTCTCCAGCCATGTACGTTGCTATTCAGGCAGTGTTGTCTCTGTATGCCTCGGGGCGTACCACTGGTATTGTCCTTGATTCTGGTGACGGAGTTTCTCACACGGTTCCAATTTATGAGGGGTATGCGTTACCGCATGCTATTTGCAGAATGGATCTTGCTGGAAGAGATTTGACAGATTATCTGATGAAGATTTTAACCGAAAGAGGTTACAGCTTTACAACAACTGCCGAACGGGAAATTGTTCGAGACATCAAAGAAAAATTGTGCTACATTGCACTGGACTTTGAGCAAGAGATGCAGACAGCTGCATCGTCTTCATCACTCGAAAAGAGTTACGAATTGCCCGATGGCCAGGTTATTACCATCGGAAATGAAAGATTCAGATGTCCCGAAGCACTTTTCCAACCATCTTTCTTGGGCATGGAAACAGCTGGCATTCATGAAACGACTTATAACAGCATCATGAAATGTGATGTCGATATTCGTAAAGATCTATATGGAAATATCGTCCTATCTGGTGGTTCAACGATGTATCCAGGTATTGCCGATCGTATGCAAAAAGAAATTTCTGCTTTGGCACCGCCAACGATGAAGATAAAAATTATTGCACCACCTGAAAGGAAGTACTCAGTCTGGATCGGAGGATCCATTTTGGCTTCGCTCTCCACTTTCCAACAGATGTGGATTTCAAAACAAGAGTACGATGAGTCTGGTCCGGGAATTGTCCACCGAAAATGTTTTTAAACTGATCTGACAATCTTTGTTAATTGCAGTTAATAAAATTTCGTTGTCTAATTATTTCAGATTAATAATATAATTAAATATGAGAGGTTCATTTTGCATTTTCAAGTTTTCACAGCAGAGACTGTTAGGTTGACAAAATAAGTTGCATTGATAAAAACTACATTTAATTAAGTGAGTAATAATTGAAACAAAGGACAAGATTAACCCTTTATAAATTAAAGTAACTTAGCTTTACATTAAATTAGCATTCCAATTAATCTTAATTTTTTTTCCCTAGATAATGTGCTGGTGAAAAGCAATTACCTACAATTAACAAATAAAATCATCAGTTACGAAAGGTGGAAAATTTCATAAGTGTAAGTGCCAATATTTAGATGAAAATTATAGCTTTTGGAGCTGATTGCTAAGAAAATTAGTCGCTATTGTGCTTTAGACATACTAATGAGTATTCCAGATATAAAATGTCTGATTAATTTTGTAACATGCCGACAAAGTAGTATAATTATCTTTGTGCTTTAATTAATCAGATTACAGAAATACAATTTTAAGAGCATTGAAAATTAGTAAAACCAGACAGTACATATAAAAAACGTAACAACAAAAATGCTCATTACGTGACTCACTTCAGCAAACAATATGGGTTCGCCCAAGGCACCACCTAGTGAGAAATGATGACGTAATATGGTCAAAAAATAAAAATGCTGTAAATAATAGAATATAACACTAACTTTTATTATAAATAAGAATATTTCACGAATAACAATTAGTCAAACTAAGTTGAAGATCATGGACCAATATTCCGCTATTGACCAAACAAAGATGTTCAACATCCACAGGGAAACTTAACTTAAAAGATTTCGATATAAGCAACGTTATTTAAGTAAATTTGTATCTCTTTCTTGAAAGTAGTCTAAAATCATTGCTTTAGTTTTCTTTGCATCGATTATCTGACTTTTCATAAGATTGGAATATTCAGTTTTATTCGGACAGTTTTGAATAAATCACATTTTAAAACTGTTAAGGCATATACTGTTCTAAACATTATCCGCTATGTTATTTTGTATGTATTAAAAATTGAGAAGATGACAAAGTGAGCCAAGGCATAAAATGGAGTCTGTGGAGAAGTGCTGATGGTCACATCCATAACTTTGGAGAAGATAACGAAGGTATGTTATTAAAAGAAAAATGCGGGAATTGTTAAATTTATTACTTCTTACCGATATTCAGCCTCAATTAACCAACAGTGAAGCCTGGATTTTGGAATCATTTTCGATGTTCGAAAAATTCATTTATACAAGTTTTAGAAAAATTAAAGGACTCGCTGTTTAATAATTACAATTGTAAAATGTGCGCTGTGTACTTTTTCATTTTTGGGGAGGAGTGTAACGTATGATTCAATCACCAAGAGAAAAATTTTATTGCATAAGTTTGTTATTTTTCCGTATATTTTAAGACTTTATGATCATTTTATTTTACAATAAACCCATCAAGTAAAGTAATTTTTTGATCAGGCTAATAGATTCCTGACTTAATTGATTATGGGACTACATATATCCGTATTCGGTGGTGGAAAGGTGGAAGGGATCGTTGGTAAAGCGATCATAAACTCCAATTTCAAAAACACTCTCAACCAAGATAAACATCTGGTTGCGAAACATAATATAGTTCCCAGTATTAATTTACCCCGCTCGTTGCCAAATCGACCTTTACAGGTCCGAAATGGTGACTGCGGGTAGAAATCAGTATGAGGTTGATTTCTGTGAGAATTTGACAGAATTCCGCTGTCCTCGAATTGATTTAATGAAGGAAATCATTTTGACCAAATTCGAGGAAATAAAGAGGAAGCAAAAACGTGATAGTAAAACTTACGAATGATAAAATTACATTACCGGCTGCTCACTGATTTTTCACAATAAAACTCAGAAGCAACAATTTGACACTAAGATTCTGTACCTTAACCTAGTTGCAGACTTTGCAACTTTGCAAGTGAGAGTCAAGCCCATGTGATCATTGTCCAGCTCGCCCACATTAGCTTACTGCCAAACACAACAATGTGTAGTTGCTCGTTACGAAGTACTTGCCAAAGAGTTTGGATTAGGAGTTCGGTCTAAAGTCTCTATATGAACTATAAACATTAGGTGTTTTGGGTTTTGGGATCAAAAAATGATAGGATTTTCAGATATCTTGGAATAACGGAAAGTGATATCCACCAGTTTATCAACTCCTATGATTGCATCTGTGATTGCAACACATTGGAACTAAATAATAACCGTTACTATGTAAAGTATATTTTACTCGTATTATCTTTTTATAATATATTCTAAAAGTATCTTCATATTTAAATTATATAATAATATTCAAATTTAATATATATAAGTAATAATCATAATTAAATATTTCACTTGTTAAAAAACCTAATAAAGACATAATTTTTTAAAATTTTATGGATTTTGATGAAAGCCCTAGCTTGTTAACTAACCGGACTGTTATTATGCTTATAGAAAAGGGTAGCGGATGGGCCACACAGCGATAGAGAACTTGTGAAATTTGAATTGAGAGCAGCCACTGATTCAATTATTCAGTTGAGGCGACTAACAATGGGTTAAGCTGGATAATTGAAAGCTACGGGTTTCTGCATAGGCAAAGCTAGAAGGTGGGAAGATATCCCTGTTGTGATTAGTGATTGACTGATGGAGAAAAACTGGAGAGGATTATGACTGGAGACGAGAAATGGACTCGATATGACAACCCAAACGCAAAGCATCTTGGGTGAAGCATCAACGTCAAAACAGAATATTTATAGGTCTAAAGTGATGCTGTGTATCTGGTGAGATAAAAAAGGTGTGATTTATTATGATTTGTTGAAACAATCAGAAACGGTGACTGGTGAACATTATCAATCCCTTTTGAAGTTGTATTGTGGCGTCTTTGATTCAATTGGTTGTTGGGAAATAAACGTTGCATTTTTTAATAAAAGGTAAGACCAAAAATTTTATTAGTAATAAATATTTTAATCAATGATATATTGTCCTTTTTGTCCTATCTACCAGGCAATTTGAATATCCTAACCTTTAAAATGACTTAAGTGCTTTAAAATAAGGTTTCAAAATAGGTATAAAAAAGCGAAGTGACTTTCCGAACAACCCAATAGTACTAATTATCAGATGTGAGGGCAGGAAATATTTTTTGGGTTTCGAGCAAAGACCGAAGCGTGCGAGGGGCGAAGAAAAGAAAAATAAAAACCGATCTGTTGAACAGAAGTTAAAAATTAGTGATCTTAGAAATGTCAAATTGAAGTGATTTGTTACGAAATCAAATCAATATTTATAATAAAATTCAGAAATGTACAAAAAAAATGGACTGATACTGGTAATAATGATTGATAAAAGTTAATTTTTTGACTTCCCTGAGTACCCTTGACGGAAGTCGTACTTGTACATCTGATAATTTAGAAATAGTTCTTCAAGTTAACCTGACTTTCGTATATTGAGATATTGTTCAAAAACCATTTTGGAAGCCAATCCCTTTCAGCCATTATAGAAAAAATTGAAAATTTAATTTTCCATTTTAATTCTTTTCCAATTTACTTTTCATCCATATTCAGTTTTCAAACCAAAGGCAACTGTTAATTTTAACCATTTAAAAGTGATAAAACTGTACGTCTAAAATTCATAGAATCACATAATGCAGTGTATTTGTCTTTCATTCAAGTCCGAAATTTGTGGCATTTTTTACAATCGTTGACGTTACTATTTTTATGAGACGACTACCAGACATTTTCCTTTCTTCATTCATGTATGTGTGTGTGGTGAAGAACGGATTGCATGTTTCTGTTGCATGTAAATGTTAAACAGCTTTCCGTTTCATTGGCCAGGTGGGTGTGTGTATGTCGTTGATGTATGCAACCAATCTAGCATTCATTGAGTCTTCCGAGTCAGATTATAGATAACTCGGAATTAGAATTTCCATCGTTCTGCATCGATTTTGTCAATCATGAGTTTCTGGTATTGATTTCCGCATGGTATCGCAATGAATAATGATCAAGTTGTTACCTCAACTGGTCCTGTAGAATATGAGGATGCCGGACCACGTTACAGTGAAACGTATCTGGCCAGAGTTGGACGGTATCGTCAGACGTTCAGTCGAAATTCAAACAATAAAATCATTGATTTTAATGATATTTCCGTAGACAATGATCGCATCACTATCATTGCTCCCACTAGAGATTTTGTCGAAGAAGATGATAAAGAAGCTGAAAATATTTCGATTCCCGATCGATTTTGTCAGCCAGAATCACCGACGGTTAACAACTCTGAATCCGGGGATTCCGCAATTAATCTCGACAATACTCTTCCGGCTGCAAGTCACAAAAATGAAGTCAAACGGAAACCACCGACTATATTTTTGCAAAGGCAAAATTCTGATGATAAAGAATTAAATTTCGGAGTGGTAGGACCTATTAAAAAGTCACCAGTATCCAAAGAGCGTCCTGATAACCAGAACAGAGCCCGTCAAAGCGGTTGGGCAAAACTGTTTGCTAGTACTCTTCAAAGAAGTAAAAGCACCATCACTGCTGAGATAAATTCAAATAATCAGAAAGTTATCAAACTTGTGAGTGTATAAGTATTATCCTTACTTTGTTATATGTTCAAAATAATAATAATAATAATAATAATAATAATAATAATAATAATAATAATAATAATAATAATAATAATAATAA
>JBBMKC010160069.1:0-15553 GCA_037834085.1 Bipalium vagum | reverse complement strand
TAATAACAATAATAACAATAACAATAATAATAACAATAATAATAATGATAATAAATAATAATATTAATTATAATAACAATAAATAAAAAATAATCACCGCAATAATAAGAAAAAAAAATATTAATATTAATAAAACTTATGATAATAATACATATTAATAAGTTAATAAAAATAAGATTTATAAAGACGATGAATAAATCGACATTCGCCAAACGATTTATCGTCGAATGACAAAAGGCAATGATTAATCCAAGGGTGTTAATAAATTATTGCCAGAAAGATCAATCAGATCATATTTTCTCTACTGGTACGGCATTTGGGTGAAAGTGAATGGCGACATTGTTTAGCAATGCCATTTGACCAATTAATTGATATCAGTGTTTCTTATATGAAGATTTAATTTCACTTTGATTATCACTTATCCTCGATTTACTCTGGTTGAAAGTGACATCTTTTGCAATGTAGAAAATATTAATTTTTCATTTGGTGAACAGTCATTGTTCCAGAAATTTTTATCGATTGTCCATCATTCCTGTGTATCTTTGGAAATTTGAAATGCATCGGAAAGATTACTGTGCCAGTGTAATTAAAATTGAAGAATGATCCCTTTCAAATAAATATGCGTGATTTCACAGTTTATTTTTAATTAAAAGTTTTCATATTGATTTTACTTGGAAAACTTGGTGAAAGCTGCTTAAAATTTGAAAATAATTAAGAAAACCGATCAATCACAATATCAGTCACAAGATAACCATAATCCAAGCAATAATTTCGAACGCAATGGACTCCGTAGATCACTTGGAGCAGCATTTGCTCCTCAAACTGAATTTCGAGACTATAGTAATTTTTACGGGTAATTATTGATTATTTTCATAAATCAATATTGATCAATAAGTAATTGTTGTCTAATTGTTGTTCGGTTCTATTGTGGTTATGCAACCCGTTGTCTCATTTCGTGTGCAAAACTGTCACTTATCTTTTTGGGTTTTTTGTTACAAAAACGAATCGATTATTCAAATTTTATATTTTAATTATAGATTTGTATTATTTTTTGTTCAGTAAAGTCTTAAAAAATTGTATAATAATTAACAATAATATTGTTAATAATTATAATAACTAATAAGAATATAAAATAAAAATTAAAAATAAATTAAAAATCTGATTTTTAAAAAAAATTATTTTAATTATTTAATTATTATTTTTTGTTTTTTGAAGATAATTAAATAAAATTAAATAAAACTCTTGTTCTGTCCACATTGGATTAACACATTCTTAATCGGTAATTATCACAATGTGACATTATTAAAATAAGAACAAAAATATGAAAGTTCTGAACTTGTTATTAATTAACACTTACTGCTTTTATTCTTATCAATTAATTCAAAAACTAATCAAAACAGTAAAAATTTGTTATTTTAAGTAAATAATTAATGTTATATTATTTGATATAATTATAATTTTAAAATTACAGAATATAAAATAGGCATTTTTATTCAAAACTTAAAAGAAAAAAATGTTATTAAATAAAAAAATATTAAAAACTCTTAATATTAATAATCAATATAATTTTAGTTTTAATTTTATTGATTATGAATGTTAAAATATTTTAATTTATTGATGTTTTACAATAAAAGTTTCATTTTTATTTGGATTATAAAAATATTGATTTTTTCAAATTTAAATAATTCATGAAATTTTCATCACGCTACTATAAATTTTGTCAAAAAATTGTATGTATAAAATAATTGTAGTTTAAAAAACTTAAAGAAAAAAACTTTCAGTTCATAAAAATATTAATTAATTTCATGATTTTTTTGTAATTTAGAGAGGTGTACAGACAGTTCTTTTTTCTTCTTGTACAAAAATCCGTTTATTTGTTTTCTTTACATAAAAAATAAATTTTTTGTTTAGTCATTTCTATTTTTTTTGAAAATTAATTTTAATCTCTATTGATTCTGTGATGTATTTTCGTGTTTATTAGGTGATGATTCAAACAAATTTTTTAAAAATAAAAAGTCTATTTTAAAATTTTAATGATTTTCCTTTTTAATAGTTGTGAATGTAAAATAAAGTGTTTTAAAATATTAGAACTATAATTGAACACATGAATATTTGCAATTCTGAATCTGTAATAAATTTGATTTTTGTATTCATAAAATAATTAAAATTTAACCATTTGATTAGTGAAAACTTTACCTTTGTTTATGAAAATGATTTCTGAATAATAATATATTTCTCCTAGTCTCTGAAACTTTAATTGAAAAATATTGATTGAAATCTATGGTATAAAAATCTGAAAAAGAAATTATTATGCTTATAAAATGAATTTGTGCTGAGGTGCATTTTAATGACTTCAGTTTATTTCCTTATAAGATCCTTGTGCAGTAATCTGTATTATAAAGCAACTAATTCGAAATTTTTTTTTCATAAAAATTTTTTGTTTTGACTTTTTTTTCGACTCTTTCATTTCAACCGAATTCGTAGATGACCAGTTGTAACAAATTATCTCTATTTTGAAGTTCGTTTTTGATATTTTCTAAAACACCTTATCAATTCACGTCTTGAATCATCTGTATCATAACGTATTAATACCTTAAAATATTTGTACCTTTACATTTTATTGCTTTGTTTTCACAAAGTTATGTATTCTAATATTTCTTCAATAAAATACAAAACAAAGATTTTTTTTTCTAATTGTACATTTTTCATTAAAATATTTCTTTTTTTCACAAAGGCTGGATTTTATTTTTAAATAATCTTTAAAAAATTGTTTTTTAAATCATTAAATAACACATAATTAGTAACTATTATTAATAAATATCTGATTTTCTCTATTTTTCTTTCATATATTTCCAAACTCATTTCTTTTAATAATTTTGAATTAAGTAATAGATTCATTAAATTTATTTTTCTTTGTGGTGATTTATTTTTTTATAAAATATAAGTTTAAATTTTATCAGTAATTGATAAAGATTTGTTATTGTTAACAAGGAGAACAACAGGTTTATGCAATACAGTAACAAAGATAGCTTTAAAAATTCTATAAAAATTAATATATGATCATTTTTAAGACATGCGACATTTTCCTTATATTATAATCCATTTTTTACAAAAAAACCATTGTCGGCTGATCTGGGATTGTATTGATATAATTTCATAATTGTTTTAACTATACTATCAAATTCTTCATATTTCTTGTCAATGAATATATATGAAATTAATACAAATTTATTTCCATTTTACGCGGTAGTCATTTTGGTTAAAAAATTTATTTCAATAAATATTGAATTCATCTAATAAAAAATATTAGATATAAATTAAATAATTTTCATTTATTTCAGAAATATTAAATCACAACAAAGATAAATAATATATCTTAAGTCATTTTAAATTTATTATTTTATAACATTTATTTTTAATTTTTATGAAAAATAATTCATTTTCCAAAGAAAAATCTGAATAAACATCATCCACAACGTTGGATATTTAGGTTGGATATAATAGTATATATGATGGACAATTGCGGATGGGTATTTTTATCTAATTTACATCAATAATTGTTTATTAGTTACAACGGATGAATTTTTAATTTAGACGACCTATTGAACACTCACAATAACGATAATAATGACTGTTGTTTAAATCAATAAAAAAGTTGAACATAAAAAATTAATCGAATTAATTTTCAAAATAAATAACAATGATATTTTTCAAAAAAAAATTTGACTGACGACAATATCTATATATCGGATATGGATATTGATTATCATTGAACTGCACAATTGTGTGTGATCTACAAAATCATGTTCTCATGAATTAATGAGCAAAGCATAAATAAATTATCATCAAGATAAGAGATGTTGGAGACTGGAGATTATTACATCTCGCTTCGGCTTTGTCGAATCAATATTTCGCATAAAACGATCACTGATTGAGATAACATCAAAAGATTTTGTCATCCATAGAATCTTTTGAACATGTTAATTCTCGTTAACAGAAATTAGCATTATTTTGATTGCTGCCTATATTTCCTTAAAAAATTATTGAATTGCCTTTTTAAAACTCGATTATTCATATATCTTAATTAATAAAATAAAGTTTAGTTTTGGGTTTTAATTTTCAGAGAAAATATCTTTTCGATTTTATTTATTTTCGTATTGTGAGATCGATATATAAATTGTTATAGATCACCGAATCAGCAAAAAAAGGACAATCATTCTTCGAATTCCTCGATCTCAGATATGTATTCTAAAACTGTAATAAATACCAAAAGAAAATCAATCAACGTTCATGGTGTACCTAATAAACTTTATAACATTGAAGGTGATTTTTTTATATTTTATCTACTATTTTACGATTTTTATTTATTTTCAATTTTGAGGCTATTAATCAATTTTCTTTACTATTTTCCTTTCGTTTAATAAATTGGTACTAATTTGTATTATTTATTATATTTTCAATGTTTAAAATTATCAATTTTAGACCTTTTCTATTTTTAAAATTGATTTTCCACCAAATTTACTTCAATTTTTTCAATTTAATAAATTTTAAGTCATTAAAACTAATTTTTCAAAAATAATTGAGTTCAAAATAACATTCACATTATTTTTGTCAATAATCAGAAGCTAAAATTTAGTTCTATTAAAAGTAAAATCAAAATTCATCTATAACAATTTGCGATTTGTCAACTATATTGAAATAAAATACAATTAATTGTGAAAAAGATTTTTAAAAAAACTTTCCTCGATTTCAGTAATTTAATTTGTTTTGGAGGAAAAGAGAATTATATCTAATTAGGGACAAAGTTTGATAAAGTGAGCACTTAAAATTTGATGTTCGTCTATTTGATTTAATAATGATGAAAATAATAATAATAATAAAAATAATAAAAAATAAATAATAATAAATAAATTTTTTTTGATCAAATAATAATAATCTTTTTCAAGGAAAGAATATTAATATAAATAAAACTTTAAGTGCTTTTTATTGATTTGAACACATGATTTTTAACTTTTATTATATTATAACTTTTATAGTATATATTTTCCACGATTGATACGATTTATTTATTAATATTTTTTTTCCAAATAATTTTTCAGAATTTAATAATTAATGAAATATAAGAAATATAGAAATATAGAAATATATATATATATATATATATATACAGATCGACGTTTAGATTAATAAAGTGTGTTGTTTTAAATATGAATGACTGATGATGAACTGATAATAGTTCGAAACATGTTTCTTGATAATACATGTTTGGAAAAATTTGTTCAAAACTATTGAAATGCGTCTATTTAAAAAATAAATTTATGATGTTCACAAGATTAAAAATATAAGAATAATATCTTAGAAATGATTTTTATATTTTGTAAATTAGAAAAGTAAATAATAGGAAGTGTACAAAAATATATAATATATAACAGCATGGAATGATAATCAATAATCAATGTTGATGTTAAAATTTTTATTGAGATTTCTATTTTAATTTTTAAAAAATCGATATTTTTATTGAAGAAAAGGTTTTCCATTAAATTATTTGTTTTTTTCAAGACAGAATTTACATTTTGTTATTCTCAATGTTTAAATACAATTTTTAAGGAAAATAAAATAAATAAATAATATCTGATTTGTTAGAGTTGAGGAAAATATTTTTCAATTTAAATATCAATATGTAAATCAAACTTCTTTTCCATTAATATACTATTCATTTTTAAAATATATATAATGTAAGCTAAAAAAAGAAAGAATATCACATTGTTTTTTTAATTGATATTTTCCAGTGATTTGCCCCTAGTTCATATTAATCTTTTTTTATCAGCCTAGACAATGGATTACAAGCTAAAACAATTTTTTTATTTAAAATCAATAAAATAAAACAATTGTCTGAAAAATTTGTAATCCCAGTGCACTTATTGAATAAAGATCAACAATTTTAAATTTATAATGAATATTTCTCATAATTGTATAAAAATGATATCAACCCCCTTTTTTCATTTATTTACAAACTTGATGAACCTGGACTTTTATAAAGGCCTAAAAATTTGATGTAAATAAATAAATTTTCAAAATGATTGTATTTTTACTTAGTGTTTTACAATAATACCTTTATCGTCAAAAATATTAATACAAGAGCAGATCTTGATAATATTAGTCCACTGAAAACAGTGAAATTGTCTAGGAGTGGCTTATATTGATGCCTATTGATCGAACATGAGTTAAAAACAATCTCCAGTGACATCAGTTTGATTTCAAAGTTATTGAGTAGTCTTATTTCATATAAATATTTAATTTTCTTGTTAATTTTTATTTATATTTCTTTTGATAAATCAATATTAATAATTAAAATTATAAATTATTTCAAATAATCGGTTACACTTTTCATCAACTGATCCTCCACAGATTATTGTCCTGAATACTGTCAATGAGCGAGGGTTAATGATTCTTTCTAAAAGAGAGAAATTAAAGTGAAAATATTTAACAGAGAAATATTGTTTTGATGTAGTTCTCACTCGCTTTCTATAGGCATCCATTTTTTCTTTTTGAGATTCTCAAGTCAATGTTCGAAATACACTCAAAAAAGAAGAAAGAAAATAAAAATATCAAAACAAAAGTATTCATTTGCAAATGTCGAAAGTGAAAATTTTCTTATACCATTGAATGTAGAAGAAAAATTAAACACTCACTAGTTTTTTGTGTTTAACTTTTAAATGATTATTTTCAAATTGTAAAACAAAATTATTTTAATAAAATTAATTTTTGTTAAAAAAAATTACCTACACTGAAAAGTAAAATTTACATTTTTTGTTCCAGACAGAAAATTATTATCAAAATCGGCACCAGCTTCTCCATCGAAACCAGTTCCTCCTCGGAGGTCGCCTCATACTCATTTGGTAATTTTAATATTGAAATTATAAATACGAATAAATTAAATTTAAATTTTAATACGAATCAATAATTTGTTCGAAATTAAAATTTAAGTCAAACTTTTATAATAAATTTTTATAATATTCAAGTAGATTATTATTTTATGTTTATTGATTTTTACACTGCCAGGTTATATTTTTAACGATTTGGTAACATTTTAATTCTAATCAATAATTTGTGAAAACTTTCAATTAAAGTCATACCTTGAAATTTTTATATGATATGCAACTTTTTAATGGATCACTGATCAAATTATCATTATCAACCATGACTGTGAACTGGCGACAATCGAATGCGGATTTTTAAAAATTTGGTTTATTTTTTCTTTAAATTTGAATTTTATTGGCTGATATTTGTTTGTGTTTTCTATTGTTATGCAGTGGACTAATGGATTCACGTGTGCCACACGTTTTGAGTGTGTGGCTCTGTGCATTTTTGTTTGTTTATTTCTTCCGGTTGTATTGTTCAATTATAGAAAAGACAATTTCTGAAAAGTGAAAACCGTTTATAGTTATTTTCAAAAAATTTCAGTTGCAAAATTAAATTTTGAAAAGATTTTAAGTAAAATTATTGATCGCCCAACCCTCGATGATAAAAGTAAGAATAACATTGTCCCTGTTTATTGGAATTGTTAAATGACAAATTATGGATTTTTTTTTATTGAAAAGCTGTCTTTCTGAAATATTTATTCGTGAAAGAGACATCAATATTATTATCTCCACTTGATCAATTATCAATGGCGACATTATTTAAAGCTTAAAACAAATGGGAAGAAAAATTTCTTATTACCATAAATAATTTTAAATGAAAAGTTTTATTGGATTTTTTTTATAATTTAAATTGAAATTTTGTTGAATTTTTCAACTTTACTTTCAAATAGCAGAAAATCAATAAAAATCCACAATTACGTTTGATAATTTTTTGTTATATTAATCAATATTAAAATATAACAATAATAATTATAAAGAATGAAATTACTTAACAAAAAATTCTTGTATTTGTGATTTAGCGAAGTTTTTTTTATCAAAAGAAATAAATCTTTATTTGATTGTGTTAATATAACTTTACATTTTAGTAATATCAAAAATCTTTTACATTTTTTTCTATTTAATTCTAATTTTTCTGATATTGTTATTGACGTATGTAGGTTTGGTTATGTATATTTATTTATTGATAATATTCACTTCATTATTAAAATTTTAAATGAAAATTTAATTTTTATTTGTAGATTTGAGATAGTATTTCGTGTTTGCAAAATTATTTAACATTAATATAATTTTCAATAAATATTGTAAAATACAGTATGTATTATTGTTTCAATTATGTTTGATTTCACGACAGACTTTGAAAGCATTAATATTTATTTTGTTAGTAAATTTTGAAGGTTTATTAAAAACTAGTTATGGCAATTTAATAAGCACGTCAAATATTAAGAGTTTTAGTTACTATTTCTTTCGACTTGGTTTTAATAAGTCTTTATCAATCAGTATTTACCAAGACGGGGGACAGGTATTCGTTATAAATTACGATTTCTTGTGTGATCATTGATATTATTGTTATAAATTAATTTTATGTCAATAAAAAATATTTATAAATTTGCAATTTGACCATTGATTCTATAAATTTACATTATAAAAAGTATAAAACAGCTGACAATAATTCAAGTGGTTTTTACATATGGTTTAGTTCCAAAAATCAATGTATATTACAAAAACTTAATAATTTGAACTTCCATCAATTTAAAAATCTTATTTCATCATTTCATATTAATATCTTATTGAAAACTTATTCAAAATCAATCTTCATTGATAAATATCAGGCTAATGAAAAGTAATTGCGTATTTTAATATCATATTTTTAAGTTTGCTGAATTAATATACACAATTAATATATGTATAAATAATTTGCAATTATTTCAGCTTTTTTGTGAATTTAGAAAGATCTTGAATAATTATTTTAATTGACCTTTAAACATTTATTAAATTTATTTTAATAAAATTTAAGTTTTTAGTCTATAATTATGGATTTCAAAAAAATGCATATTAATCACTGCATGCTATTTCAGTTTAAAAGCAGTTTAAGAAAGTTATCCATGTCATTGTTTATTAGGGACTGTTGGAAAATAACATGCGGAACTTTATTCTCAATAATTAGAGACTGAGTCAAAATTCAGGTCTATTTTAAGAAACAGAAAAATTGTAATTTTGCATCACAGTAATTCGAGACCACATACTGCTTGACTGATTCAGGAAAAAATACAGATACTGGATGAGTTGTCTTACCACTTCCACAATATTCTTCTGAAATCGCTTCATTGGATTATTACTTATTTGGAAATTTTCAAAATTTTTTGAATGACCAGGAGAGGCAAAATGAAAGTCATCAAAGAAGCAATCTCAATCTTTTCGATTCAAAGAAATCCGAATTTGATAACAAATACATTGAAACACTGTCATAGAAATGGTCGAAAGTAATCTCGTCCGATAGAAAATATAATATTTAATATTTATAATTGATTTGAATGCTTAAAATACTTTTCTGTGTTGAATTAAATATTACCAAAATACGAAATTACACTTTCCATGACGCAATACAATGGTGAAATCTTAAAAACATTTTCTTTTGTTGGATTCATCAGTGATCTTTATTTTTATAATTATTTTAAGAAAATTATTTCGATGAGAGTAAATATTTTCAAAATTAAAAAAAGTATTTAATATATCCATTTTTGATAACAATTGAGGTGGTCGTAAATGATGAAATGATATTTGGATTTAAACCGGAAGTAAATTTATTCGAGAATTGCATCTGTGAAAAATTATCGATCCAAATTATGAAAAAGTTGTTTTTTAAAATATTTTATATTTTACCGATTACAATATGTTCAGTATTTTGCTCTATTGTAAATATGTAATGTTTTAAATTTAAATTTCGGCAATTTTAGTAATAAAATATTAGAATAAATTTTTTATGAAGAATTTGTTACAATTAATATTGATTCTTAATAAGTCAATGTTAAAATTAAACGATATTCTGCTGGATCGTTAAGTAAGGAATCGTGAATTAATTTTTTAAACAGTGAATAAAATTTGACAAATTTTCTGAAAATAAAAAAATATTAAATTGTTTTTCTGTGCCTTATTCTGGTATATAAATGTCATGTGGCAAAAGCCTTATGTAAACGAGAAAAATGTCTTTTTATAATTTATTTTATGATTATTGACATTTTATTTTGAAAACAGGGTTTTATTTTTAATGCCTTTCCGATACTTCTGTTAATATCTTTTCGAATAATAAACCTTTTATTATTAAATTTGTAGTTATTATTCGTTATTTTATTTTTTTCATTTAATATATATTTCTCAAACATATCAAAAATCAACATCAAATATTAAAGTCATATCTAGATAATATATTTTAATATTAATTTCATAAAATGTATATTCATAAAAATTTGTAAATTTTACAGTAATGTATATATATGCATCTTATATATATATAATATATTTGTATGTATATACTACATCTTCTGTGTTGTGAAAAGTAAATGCTTTCATCAAAATGGTTTAAGAATTTTGATGTTAAGTAAATGAAATTATATCCACAAAACCGGTATTATTAATAATATAATTATTTCTTAACAAACCCAGGACCACATTTTTCAGTAAAATATAAAATAAAAATTTCTGATTTTGGAAATATTACTATTAAAATTAAAATAAATCATCAAAAATCACAGAAATGTTAATGAGTTCTGAAAAAAGAAGACGAAATACAAAATATTACGTAGTAAAAACGACAATTTCAAACTATATCGGTGCTCAAAGTCCGTAGTAAAGAATCATGGGATATATAACCAAGAGAAATACTGGAAAATCTTGTTAAATTTATGCCGCAAAGCAATTATGAATTGATTTTAAATTAATGAAAGGAAGATAAAAAATTAATTTATCTTTTTTGTTCGAAAAACTTTCTGAATCCATTGTGTAGTTTACCTATTTACATTTCGCACCTTTTTTCTCATTTTAATAATTTTTTAGTTTAAAAATTGAACTTATGTTTTTAATATTTCAATTTTTTGTTTAACTTATGATGAAATTTTAATATCAAGCTCTTTTCTGTTTATAATTATTTCACTAAATAATGGTGGACCTAACGTTATTTCGCACCATGTAGTAACAGTAATAGTCAACAGAATTGGAGTAGTAAAAGTAAATTTCGTTGACCTTTGAGGACATGGTGATGATTCAATAGAATATCGTTTTTTGTCATAACAATAAATATTTTTTCGGATTATTTTCTTTGAGGAATATTTTTTGAGAAGATCATATCAAAATTTCTTCCTAATGTTGGAAGTATTTGGTCTGACAGGTTGGTAACAATAAAGATTTGAAACCTATATTAATTGTTAAAATGAATTCAAATTCATTCTAAACCTTTATGGAAATATTTTATGTGTGAATAAAGTATTTCATATTTTTTTCATGACTTTCATTTTATTTGTGAAATTTAATATCGATTGATTATTTTAAAGATTTTCATATTTCTCTTTTCGGTTTAGTCTGTTATGAATGCTTTCAATGTGCGAACAATTGGAAAAAAGCTCAATATTTCGGTCTATAAGAAACCAAATACGGGTTTGGGATTTACAATTGTAACAAGGGATAATCAAGTCTTGTATGGATCTGATACCAATGAGATTGCCAATTCCGTTGTGATTCTTGTGAATAAAATTCTAAAAGATGGTGGTGCAGCCGACGATGGACGTTTACAACCAGGTGATCGAATATTGGAAGTCAATTCCGTTCCTGTAACAAGTTTGAAAGATGCTACAGATAAATTGAGAGCAATACCAGAAAATACATTAGTTGAGCTTTTGATTTCACGAATCGAAAAAGATCAGGTAACTTTTTATTCTAATGTCGAATAATTCTTTATGTTCCGAACTGTCTCGTTTCTCCACCTTTATTTTCCCTGAACAATATTTGCTTTCTATTCCCAATCCTTTTTACTTCAATAAATCAATTTATCATTACATTAAATCGTTTTTAATTAATAATAAATTGCCGAAAATAACTGCATGTCCGGGGAATGATGGTCGATTAATTTTATCTTCATTTTGAGAATAATCAGAAATTCACTAGGGAATAATGTGGAGAAAAGTATCCATTCAAAATTAAAAAATTTCCATTCTTACGGTATCCAGTTTTTCAAATACAAATTAAGTCTCTAAAATAATTGATTATTAATTTTTAATTGCTTTCATAAAAAAATTCATTAATTCATTTTTCTATTTATAATTCTGTAATTGATGTTCTAAAAGAATTTTAAAAAATTCTTTACATGAAATGACTATTAATTCAAAATTATTATTATTATTATTATTAAACTAATGATAAAATATGTACATAATGGGAGAAAAGTATTATTATAAGTTGAATGAAAATTTGAAATCTTTATAAAAATCTAAAGGCCTTTAAATTAACCACTTTCACGCTTCAGAGATTCCTTATCAAATTTTGCTTGACATATTTTCATTTTATTGATTTTAGAATTCTTGCTAACTCTCTATGAAACCAATTTCTTATAACTGTTTTTTTTTCTAAATTTTGTATTTCTGTTAAGAAAATCTACTTGAAAAGAAACTAAGCAACAATAGAACGAATGATAATAGTTGCAGTTTTTCACTCATGCACTATACTAAATTATTTTTCACATGTCTGTTAAAAGGTTTAATTTTAAGATAAAAATCGAAATTAATTAAAAAAAATTATTTCTTTATCAGTGAATAAAAGAAAAAATTATCTGTTGTGCAGTTTTCTGTAGACTAAAATTTAAATTTTTGCTTATTTATTCAAAGATTCTAAATTTATTATTATTTTATATTTTTAAAAAAATTATTCTATTTATTATTATTGCTAATAATTATATTTAAAAAATCGATCAATTTAATATTTATTATTTATTTTTGAAATATTTACAAAATTACCTAATATAAATAAAATTATATTTTAAAAAAATTTGCAATTTAATTATATATTTTATTAATTAAATACCTTTAAAAATTTAATTTTATTGTTACTTATTATTAGTATTTAACTAATAACCTTTTCTTTTATAGCCTTCAATCGATATGTCTACATCTAAAATTCAGAATAGTTTTCCACAATTAACTTTCGAAATTCCACTCAATTCAAGATATAAAGAAAACCAACAACTTGGTCTCAATATCCATTATCGAAATGAAAACGATAATCCGTCTCTAGGGCCAGGCATTTACATTCATTCAATTCTTTCTCAAAGCCTGGCAGCCCAGCAAGGCGGACTTCAAGTAAATGATAAGTTGGTTGGCGTCAATGGACAGAGTCTCTCCGATACAAATGTAGAATCTACAATCAATATCCTTAAAGCCGCAATGCAAAACCATTCTGTTCTTTCTCTAACAGTGATTCGTGAATCGATAAGTAAATCTAAAAACTCAACCGAGACTTTGCCCCAAAAATTTTCATCACATTCTAATAAGGACAATAATTTAAAGCAAGATTCCAATTTTTATATTCTACCCAACAAAATGACGATGGATGATAAATCCAGGAAATCAAAACAGTCTCAAGAAATTCGGCCTTCCATAAACAAGTGAATGTTTGTTCTGCATCAGTATATAAATTATAATAAAAAAAAAATTAATAATAATAACTATAATAATAATTATAATTTTTAATAATAATGCCTATTTTAATAATAATAATAACAGTTATAATTATTATTTGTTAGCTTCACATTTTGGTTTACAAAAAAAGATTTTAAAATCTTTGTTTATTGATTTGACTGGAATTTGAAAGTAGAAAATTATCCTTAATTTTTCAAGAAAGCTTTTACTTCAAAAATCTGAAAATTATACATAATTATTTAATAATCGCTCTTCGATTTTCAAATCTTACCTTATCAATAACTAAATTAAAATATTAATACTTAAAACTAATCGATAAGAATTTTATTTAAATATTGATATTTATATAAGTATTAATATTTCTTGCTAATCGATTTAGCACTCACTTAAAGAATTGTGATATCTGTAATATATAATTAATATTAATCAATCAGTATTTTATTTATTTTTTATTATTACCAATATATATGGATTAAATAGTTCAATGAACATCTTCACTGTCGTATCGGTAAACATTTACTGATTTCTTGTTTACTATCTCAGAGTTTTTGTTTGCTGTCAATTATTGACACATTACCTCATTAATCAATACAAGAGTGAGTGCTAAAACAAGACACTGGAAAAGTTTTATTCACACTTATTATTTATTATTATTCTGAGGATTCAAATGATAAATTATCAATAATTTTTTCATTGCATTTATCTTTCATTTGATTGGCCGAATCAGAAAAATTTCGTGTTCCTGTCACTCAATAATCATTGATAATCCAATCATTGATTTCTAAATAATAAGACAGATATTTAGTAATTAACCAAAAATTTAAGATCAGAAAGAATGTCAAAAAATGAATGAATTTTTATAAAACATTTTAAAATTGAAAACTATTCAATTCTTTTGATTATTCTATGAATGTTGTTTCTTTTAATAATAATTATTAATTAGTGTAAAATAAAACTATATTTTCAATAATTTCACTGTTTTTTTGCTCTCCATTATGAATATGAAAATTGTAAGTCTAAGTGGAATTATAAATGGTTTAAACATTGAAGATGATCGGAAGTTAAAGTTATTTCAAAGCGGTGAAGGTTGTTCTCAACATTTTCATCAAAACAGTTTGTCATTGAGTTGTATAAATACTCTATTTTGAAATCAAATCTGAATATAATAAAAAGAAAATCATATTTACGAACCGGATATGAAAGTGATATTTTGTTCTATGATTGATTCCAGATCCAGGGAGAAAGAAATATTTCACAATATAGTAAGACATATTACAACAAAAGGTGTTAAAATTAGAAATAATAATTTTTTTAAATCAATTGAGTGGTGTAATTTTTTCTGTAATTATGTCCAAAAGAATTAATGGGAAATTAAAAACCGTACAAGAAAATTTCTTTTTAATTTCAACGATTTAGTTAAGTCAAGGTTGAAGGAACATGGAAATAGATGTGTTTTCAATTGTGTTGAAGCTGCTTTTTTCTAAAGATATCCGTTAAACCTAACATGAGATTTATGAAGAGAAGAGGATTGGTAAATTTTTCAAAGGTCAAATAATTATCTTTTTGGAATATAATATATTAGGAGAAAGATCCAACTTTTGTTTTAAACATTCTGACATCGAAAGCTGTCTGCTAGTTACCTTTTGAATACAGTCTTTAATAATGCTAACGTGTTTTCAAACTTGGTGAAGGAATGTGAACAGTGTAATGAAAGTAGAAGAACGTGATATTGTTTTGTTATTTTTCGACAACTTATTCAAACAAATGACTTTGAAATTAACCATAATTTTTTCAAACCCGATTTTTATACCAGGCAGGCCATTTCTTATTCAATATTTTTTTTTCAAGATATTCTTTGAGAATTATTATAAGAAGTACATACAGTTTGGTCCAACGAATTGTCCACCCCCTGATAAAACAGAAAAAATCCGATAATAACATTTATTAATA
>JBBMKC010159959.1:0-15556 GCA_037834085.1 Bipalium vagum | reverse complement strand
TATTATGATTATTATGATTATTATGATTATTATGATTATTATGATTATTATGATTATTATGATTATTATTATTATTACTATTATTATTAATATATATTATTGATTTTCTAAAAATAATATTCTTAAATTCGTTAATAATAAAATAAAAATAATTTAATTCGATTTGTTGTTTACAACTTGCAAATAAAAAAAATAAAATTGTAGTTAAAAAACAATGTGTACAATTGGTAGTGAATAATATTTATAATGGTAAAATAAATAAATGGATATAAATAAATGAATTAAAATATTAATATGATAATTCAATTATTTTCTCCATACCGAAATGACTTATTTTTAATTAAAACAAAAACCTCTCTCGGCAAATCAGTATCATCTTTGAGAGGTAATCAGATTGAAAATCTTGAAAAATAATTAAAAATCAAAATTTATCTATATTTCCTCTAATAATATTAGGTTTTTGTTACAGGAAAAATTTAAAATTATCAGGGGAAATAACTTCAAAAGACCACAGTTTAGATGGTTGAATTGAATAGATTAAACTTTAAATTATAAACATAAATATATTATTTACTGAGTAAAAATTATTATTCCCAATAACAGCATTATTTTTTTAGAAAAGTGACTTTACTAAAACAAATATTTATTTTAAAAATAATTAATGGGAATGTATTTCTACTGTTACAAGGAAAATATTTTATCCATAACTTTTGCATTAGACTCTACAATAAAAAGTAACTTTTGTAATGTAATTTTCTTTTATATATCATTATTTATTTATTTACGGATGGATCAAATATTATTTTTTTTGTGATGAGTGAAATGTTTATTTATTTACATTAGTTTTATTTGTAAAATGTAATAATGATATAATAAATAAATAAATAAATAAAATAAATGAAAATAAATAAAATAATTAAATGAAAATAAATGAAAAAAAAAATGAAAATAAATAAAATAATTAAATGAAAAAAATATAAATAAATAAATTTGGTGATTTTATTTTATTTCACGTGGTCCATAATAAATGAATGTGTTGACAAAAGAATATTATTTCTTATTTATATTTTATCATTTCATTCACATCAAGTAAAAGTTTAACAATTAAAAAATATAAAATAAAAGTATAAATTGTTATATATAATAAAATTGTTGCATATTTATTATTATATTTATATATTTATATATATATTTATATATATATTTATATATATTATATTTATTATTATTAAGAAAAATATTTTTAATAATATAATAATTAATTAAAATTTTAATGATCCACCTATTATTTTACTATTCGTGACGGGATATTTTGGAGTTTACCGCTAAGTTTTCGTTATTATTCTTGTTCTTATTTTTTTTTAATTATATTCATTATTAAGTGTCCTTCATGATTTTCTTTTAATTATTAAAAATAAATATTTTTCTAAATATTTTACATATTAAAGCTTTATGCATAAATATATTAAAAACTATTCAATGGTGATAGTTTTATGGAATGTATACAAAACAAAACTGGCTGACCATTTCAAATCTTATATCCAATGTGTGTTAGTTATGGATAATTGTTGATTCCATCATCGAAAGGAAGTCATAAATTTGTTAAATGAAAAAGATATGGGCCATCGTTTTATTCCTTCTTGTTCACCACAACTAAATCCTTTAGAGGAATACTTTAGTTATTTAAAATTAAAGTTAGCACAACCTGTGTCAAATGCCAACCGTAATAAGTTAAAAGATCGAGTCAATAATATATTGAACAATGAAGATGCTGATTTTAGTGGCTGGTACAGGAATATGAGAAAACATATTGATATAAGTTTATCAAGAAAAGAATTTATTTAAAACATTCTGTTTTATATTGTTAGATATATACTGTGAGATAAATTGAAAATTAGTTGGGAGATGTAGCTCAGCGGTCAGAGCAGTCCATGCGCATGTGAAGGTATGTATTTTCACTTAAAATTTTATTTATTATTATTTAATAATATTTAATGGTATTAAAATTTTTAATACTGTAATTATCATATATATTAAAGAACTAAATATTTTTATAAGTATTTTGGGAATGAAGGAAACCTAATTTCTTTAACGTCTCCAACGAACTTTGCGTCAGCATATTTTACAAAGCTCAACTCATGCTTGGCACCCACAGCTTGGATTACCTTACAATGTCTATTTTCACTTTTGAGAACAAGCCAAAAAATAATTGAAATTTAAAAATATGTACTGCACCCGGTCCAACATAACATTTGGTTTCCAAAATTGTTTTGTTGTCTTTTACAAAGCGTACATGTCTAGCAATTGATTTCATCACATTTCCGAAAAATAAAGAACGTGTATTAGATATTTTAACTAATTCTCGCTGTTTGTTTTAATTAACTAATTTATTAAGATTATCAGCGATAATTTAATGTGACCAGTTTTATTCCAAAAACATTTTCGAAAGGCATTGTATGATTGTTTTCATTTCAAAAGAAGTGTTGCAGAAAGTCATAGGATGCATTTTGAAGATTATGTCAAGTATATTATGCCTGAAACAAGCTGTCGAGATTGGTTTCGGCAATTCAAAATGCTTGATTGATTTGCGGGATAGACGTCCAGGTCAACCATGCACTTTTCAGATGAAGATTTGGAAAAGCTTTTGATCAAAGATTGATCTCAAAAAATTGAAATAATGTTAGTCATTAATGTAAATAAATTTACCAAAATCGACGATTAAAAGCCATTTGATAAAAACAGAGAGTCGAGAAATGGTTGTCTCATCAATTGAAAGAAACAGATATCTTTAAAACGATTAGACATTTGTCAGACTCAACTCAGCAAGCAAAAGAGAAGGTCCTGTTTACATATAATTATTAATTATGATGAAAAATTGATTATTTTATGAAAATCCGAAAAGAAAAAAAATTATGGGTGAAGCCTGGTCAATACGGAAAATTAACACTAAAACGAGACTCCCTACTAATTAAAGATTGATTGTTAATGTTCTTTTAAGGTCAAAATATTCAGAGTGTAATTTTGAAATGCAGGGCCTCTTCTGAAAAAAATTGTAAATTAAATTTGACAGTTTCATTCAAAAATTAAATCGTGCTTCTTGAAAAAGCTTCCGAAAAAAAGTTTTACCTTTTTATAAAAATCGGTTTTGTTACTATTATTTTAAATAATGTACCAATTAGAAATAATTTATGATATCATTTTAAAAATAAACAAGGTTTCCTTTGAAACTTAGCAAAATTTTGTCAACATACATGAAAGGCTCATTTCTTTTCTAATCTTACTTTTGTATTTAATCTTATACAAATAATAATGAGAAATAAAGAAAAAATAATTGATGTATAAAGAAAACTTTCATATTACATGACTAAATCTAAGGGACATTATTGATTAAGTAAGAAATAAAGGAAACCTAATATTATATTTTACCAATTTATATTATGCAAAAGTTTTTATTCAATAGAAAAATCATTTGTGAAGCTTCTCAAAAATAAAAATAAAAATAATACTAATAAAAATAAAAATAATACTAATAAAAATAATATTAATAATGATATTAATAATAATATTAATTAAAATAATATTAATAATAATTTTAATAATAATATTAATAATAATATTAATAATGATATTAATAATAATATTAATAATAATATTAATAATAATATTAATAATAATATTAAAAATAATATTAATAATAATTATATTAATATTAAAAATAATATTAATAATATTATTAATAATATTATTATTAATATCATTATTAATATTAATATTATTATTATTATTATATTTTTTAGAAAGGAAAATAGAAAATTTTAATGATATTGTAACGAATTTTGTTTCATAAATTGAAATTGGAATGAAAATTTAGGAAGGTTATTTTTTGTTCATATTGTTTCAATGTATTGAACATTTAAACAAATACAAATAATTTTTTATTAAAATAAATATTTCTGACATTAAATGCAGAAACAGTGACATTTTTATGGTTATAAAACCTTTTCAAATTTTGAATTTACTTAAATATATTTTCATAAAACTTTTATACATTTTGTTTCTATTTAATTATTTTGGTATTGTATTTTTACACTAATATAAAGTTAGAGGGGGTTATCATTATCATTTTATTAAATACCAAATATTTATATAGAAAAATAAAAAAAACAAGTAATAGTTATATTATATTTGACATAAAATTCGTTTTATAACTTAATAATAAAAATTGTTATAAGACTGTGGTTAAGAATCCATATATCTGATATAAGAGAAGTAAAGAAGAATGTGACCATCTTAACATTAATTTCCTATCACAAATCGCATTAGATATTTCCGATAGTCTCCGGACGTGTCATTTTCTACAAAACTCTCAAGACTTTTTCCATATTGCTTTTGAAATTCCGTCTTAATATTCTCCAGATCAATCTAAAAAGCAAAGTTAAAATTTCCGCCAACAGCACCTCTCGTAAATCATCAAAACACATAGAATGGAAATTATATAAAATACAAATTTGTGAACAAATGTTAAAGGTCACAAACTGCAACTTTACATGCCATGTAACCCGGTGCTATTTTTGTATTTTTGCTGTTGAACTTTTTCATTGTATTAATATCTGATATTTAAATTTATTATTTACTTCAAGATATTTTTATAATATTTTTGTTATTAGTTTCTTTAGGTAATTCAATTTTACAACCTTTGATTTTCAATATTATAATAATATTTTTTAAATTCATCATGAAGCATTTCTTTATTATAATAAAGATAATCGATTTTGATATTTGCTTAAATATTTATTATAATATTCTTAATTATTTTTTAATTGTTCATTATGATTTTTTAATTTTAAATGACTTATTAATCCAGTTTTGATTTGAAATTTTTTCATATATTCACATCTAAATTTAATTTTTTATCTCTATTTATTGATTATGACTTTTATATGCTTTTCTGTACTTATCGATGCGTTCTTTTTATCATTGCATTATTGTGGTTCTCGTAATATTACAATAACAGACCAATCAAAAGGCTTAGAAATTGAAAAACAATATTTATTTTTATATATTGGGTAGTCTAAAATGTTTCCGCCGATTTTGGTAAAATGAAAAAGTTATAAAAATAAAGTCGAATCGAAAATTTTATTAAATTACATAATTACCAAAATGTCTTGCCATTTTTTCGGTATAGCAAGAATTCTGTCACTGTAAAACTTTTTTGATTTATTGGCAAAAAAGTGAGATAAGTGTTTTTCGCAATCCTCTTTTGAATTTAGTTTTACACCATTAAGGGAGTTCTACAATGAACGAAAAAGATGACAATCTGACGGTGCTATATCAGGACTATATGGAGGATGCAACAAAATTTACCAATCAACATCCCTCAATTTTTGCTGCGTCATGAAAGATACATGTGGTCTGGCGTTGTCATGGTGAAACACAATACCTTTCCCATTGATTAATTCGGGACGCTTTCTTGCAATTTCCTGATGTACTCTTGTCAACTGTTCACAGTAGATAACTGAGTTGTTTTTTGTCCTGATTGGAGTAATTCATAATGGACTATTCCCCTGTAATCCCACCAGACACAGAGAATTAAATTCCTAGAAGTCATTTTTGGTTTCGCCACAGTTTGTCCAAGACTTTTTCGTATGTTATTATCGTACTTGAACCATTTTTAGTCACATGTAATAAGACCTTTCAAAAATGGATTGATCATGCTTTTATTCAACAATGTTTGGCATATTGAAATTCGGTCTTTCAAATTCTTTTTAATCAAATTATGCGGTATCCATACATCCAGTTTCTTTGTATATCCACATTTCTCCAAATGATTTTAAACTGTTTGATGATGAATCCCCAATTCCTGGGCTATTTCGTGGCTGCTTATATTCCTGTCTTCTTCAACCTTCCTAATTATTTTATCGACTTTTTCACAGATTGGTCGGTCAGACGAGGTGCGTCTTTGACATCAAAATTTCCGGAACGAAATTTCGCGAAACAGTATCCGCTCCATAAACAACATTAATCTTTTTAGTTACCACCTGTATAGTATTTTTACCTTTCAATAAGAAAAATTTCATTATGTATCGCATTTCTTTTTTATTTATATCCATTTCTAAAGATGAATAAAATTTTATTAATTAATCAAAATGCCTAATTTTTAAAGTTATTGGAATGCTAGGATTATAATAAATTTTAAAATGATATATTAAAACAAAATCAATTTCAATCAAACTAAATAAAGAACATTTTCACCGACTATTAACAGAATCGGCGGAAACTTTTTAGACTACCCAATAAAGTAAGACAAAAGTATACAAACTCGTCAAAAGATTTAAGGAATATCAGGGCACGGACAATATAAATGCAAAAAAATGGCACATCAAACGTTTTGACTCAAAAAGGAATGAAACTTTCATGCCCGATTTAAAAGAGAAAATTGATGCTGATGGCTCTAAAAGTATGGCTATCAATTTTCAAAAAGGGATATTAAATGATAACATTGAACCCTTAATACCCCGACCAATTGATCTTTGAGACCTTAATCTTAAGGGTTTCATTTGAATTTATTAATTTATTATTTATATTATAATCACAATAATAATATTATAATTAAAATACCCAATTGCTACTTTATTTCAATTAACGAAATATGTTATTAACAGATGTGAAGTCTAATTGCATTTAATAGTCTTTGATCATGTTACAGAGATATATTAATCCTACTGGACCAAATTGCTGGACAAGAATTTCCCAGGATATTCTTTCAATATTTACTGAGACGACCAATAATGGATAATCTTGTAACAATTTTTACTATTGAAATGTAATAGCATAAAAGTCGTGAGAGGGCAATAATGGTTACAGTCAGAAATAAAATTCATTTTATTTGTTTATTTTAAAACACATTAATTTAAACAAAAAGTAAAACTTTTGGAAATAAATTAAAATACCTATGAAAGTAGTTTATTTATTAAATAATAATAATATTAATAATATAATAAAATTGTTAGGATATTTGAAATCTACGCATCAAGTTACATGAGGTACTTATATTTGTATCTTGGGTATAAAAATCATGTAGACATTTTTTATTATTGATTTTCATGTTATTGTTGATTCAGAAATTTTGTTAAATATACTTAAAATACATTATTTTAATTGATAATATAAAATAATAGAGAAATAATAAAAAAATGAAAGAAAAAAGAAAAATTTTAAAAAATCAAAGATATTTTATTTGCAAAAATTTCTGATTTAAATTTAAACTCTTTTTGAATGTAGTTAATATTAAAATTTTTATTTCTTTTGTTCAATCCTTTGAAATCTTAAGGCTAATATTTTCAAAAATTATACCATTGGAAAATACATATGAATATATGGAATGATAGTGATAATAATAGTAATAATAATTATTTTAAAATAATAACAATCAAATTTATTAATGTTCCATCAAATGTTATTTGTTTAAAATCATCAGATAAATCATAATAATAAATAATAAGTTCTTCTTTGTTCAAATTTCAATCAATAATAATAATAATAATAATAATAATAATAATAATAATAATAATAATAATAATAATAATAATAATAATAACAGTCTATTATGGAAATAAACTATGTCAACTTGACACGATAAAAGATCGATAAAAATTAAACTCTTACCTCACTTCGCGTCAGTATTATTCTTATCAAAGCATTATCGTTGGTACCGACGCCTTTCATTGCTTGATATAAAATTGTAGCAAAATAACCAGGAGCATTGGTGGCTTGTTGAGCTTGATAATAATAAAAATGTTAATTTTAAGTGCTGATTGCTTTCCGACTAAAAAATTATATGTTAAAAATGAGCAAATCTATCGAATCAGACAGATTCGGGTCACAAGGCGCATGTGGTTGATTGAAAGTTTATTCAAACGCCAATATTAGGTTGTAAAATATGAAACGTCCACTTATAAGATAAACAAAAAATCAGTAAAAGTCCAATTAAATCAAATTTTTATTTAATTGAAGTAATCATCATTGGATTCTACATATTTTCATCACTACCAACAAACTATGATATATTCAGAATGCCATTCACATAAAACTCATAATTTCAAGAATGAAAGAAGTCGGATATGATGATTTCGGCATCAGGCGGATCAATTAAGTTTTTTTTATCCAAGAAGAAAACTAAATGTTTAATAAAAGAATAATCTATCAGCGATAATTTTGTATTATTTCGGCGAATACGGAGGATATCACCGTCTCCATATTTAGTCAGTCAGCTTTTACAACGTCTTCTTTGACACATGTAGTCAAGTATTGTAATGTAACAGGATTATTCCTTTTCTATTGATCAATGACAGTCGTTTAATAGATAATTTTATGTATCATTTTAAATTCAGAGCATTTGTCTGAGGTGATAGTTTCACCTTTTTTTAAGAAAGAATAATGTATGGAATTATTTAAGTTGACTTGTATTTATTTCAAAGTCGCAACGTAAATAGTCACTATCAATGATGACTTCGGGTCGCTCCTTACCAACATTGACCCAGGTTCGGTGATCCTTTTAGCAATTGCCAAAAATTAAATAAACTCTCCAAATGCGAAATTAATGTTGCGAAAATCATCAGCTGCATTATGCTTCAATTTCCATTAGTAAAAACATATTTTACATATTTTCGTATTTCTTAATTTAAATAATTCACTTGTTAAAACAAACGATGATAAAGATTTCAAGCTTCAAAATGATAAATAAATCATTTCACTTAATTATTATTTTTTTAAAAAGTTTGTTTAAATTTGGAAATTTCATATGTTACAACCCAATACCATCGAAAGTTAATAAAGGTTTTCCTTATTTCCATATCAAAGCACTGTAGACAATTAATTTAATTGATTTCTAAAAAGACTTTTGACGCTAAAAGTCGTCCAGTTTCAGAAGTTAGCAATGATGTTCCATAACAAGATTGACAACGGACATATGTTTTACAAACTGGTCAACAAGCCATTTCTGGTCGCTCAACACCATCGTGTGACAGATGAATTTCAGTGAGTGACGAAAAAAAATTGATTTATCTTCACTGTCTAAAACACGAAAAATTGTCGCTGACTTCAGAATTCGGAATCGAGTCAAAAACACAATATTCAGAAGGGTCCAATAAACATTACTCTTTAGTTGAACAAATCAGAAGGTTAGACACGATCAGAAATTTCTGATGATTTTCATCATGAATATCAGCTGATTGAAATTTCGAAAAATTATTGAATTTAACCTTTTGTTGAGACCCAGAAGATGGTTCAAGGTCATGAAAAATTATTGTTTTCTACGAGACTGCTTGGTTTCATATTGTAAAGCAAGTTGAACACTCGTAATGACATCTGTTCTCATGGTTCTGTTGTATGAGAAATCAATCCGTTAATTTTTCAGATCGATAATTCATAGATTTTATTGTTTCTCTGTCATACGTTTTTGTTGTCAAGAATTTAGTTTGATAGATGGTATTCAAAAGTTATGAAATAAACGGGAAATGGTTGACAGTTGCCACTGTTACATTCACGAAAATATGAAGTTTTTGAAAACGGAAACTTTTCTCATAAAATTCCTTATAATTTTTTATAATAAACAATTATGTAATGAAGTAAAGGAATGACAACGTCACGTACTTTGTTAAGCATTTAAAACTGAATTTCAAAATATTATTGTTTTAAATACATTAATGTAATAATGCATGTACTAAATTTTCTTTATAAGCGACCTGGGCTAGATAAAATTTTTTTCTCAAAAAAGTAGCTTATAGAAAGTCTGTCGCTTAAGGCGATAAAGGAACACAAAATTAATTTCTTGAAAAATGTTATCTACATACTCATAACAAATATCAATATAAAATTTTTTTAAGAACAGACCTATTTCGAGTCGGTCTTAAATTTAAAATTTCATTAATTGAAATTGATTCTTCTTCTGCCCATCCAATTATTTTGCTGAGCTGTCAGGATTTCATCAATGTTATGCTTTTTTTCATAATGTTTATTATTACCACTATCAATTCCAGAATCATCATCAATATTACCTTCATCTTCACTTTTAGACAAATCATGTCCGTTATAATTGTATATTCTGATTGATTCATTGCCACCATTATCTCATCGCGTGATTTTATTGGGATACGATTTTGTATAATATTTCTGTATAACCTAATTAAAGGTAAATCGTCTTCGATTGAAAAATGGTTTTTCGATATATTGTAAATGATTTTGTCAATTTTTTCCAGCCATTTCGAATAATTGTCTTAGGCATTACTTCCTATGCTTCGCGTATCAAGGATGCATTATCTTATAGGCTATGTTTCCTAATTTAGTTTCAATACCATCATTATTTTGTTCCACCAACTGCTGCATAAATTGTTGCAGTACCTTTTTCACACCTTTTATATAATTTGTTGGTCCAGTTGTTGTAAAATGACAATTTATTTAGTGAAAAATACATACGTTGCTATCATCTGTTTTCAGTACATTGGGTCTTCCATGGCTCCACTAGTAAAAGTGCTTTTTCAGACAATTTTTTCCACCAAGTGTTTTTAGCATTTGGTACAAACTTCTCAAAATCAACTCACCCATGCTACGGCATTCCAAGTATGGTTCCTCTTTTCCTTCCAGGTTTTCCTTAATTTACTTTATTTGATAACGGTCAGATTTCGTTTATACCATATTTGTTAAAACTTTCCTTCGAGGATAAATCTTTTTCACGTCTAACATTTTCAGCTTTTCTTTTATCGGAATTGAATTCTTTGAGAAAATCTTGAGAAAATGTAAAAAACTTGATTTACACTCTACAACGCGCTCGTAATTTCTCTCAAATACCCCACATAAACAAATTGATATAGACTAATTAATTTACATTTCTACAAAAATCGCTTATATCAAAAAGTGCTTCTAAAAAAAATAGAGTCGCTTATAGGGAAAACTTTGTGCATTAACATTTAACATTAAAACATAATAGAAATAAAACCGATAGATTTAAGAGCTGTCGCCAAATCTCCAGACATTTCTCGATCAATAGAAGAAAGTATGTCTCGACCAGATATCTGAAATGAAAAATAATTAATAATTAATAATTAATAATAATAATAATAATAATAAAAATACTAATAATAATACTACTAATAATAATAATAATGATAATGATAATAATAATAATAAAAAATAATAATAATAATAATAATAATAAAAATAATAATAATAATAAAAATAATAATAATAATAAAAATAATAATAATAAAAATAATAATAATAAAAATAATAATAATAAAAATAATAATATTAATATTAATAATAAAAATAAACTATTTTAAGGTAACTGAGAATTCTCATCAGATAGAGTTAACAATTTAATACAAATACCAATATTAAATAATACCTCTGTGAATATACGTATTAATATATTAATGATAATATGAATAATAATAAAGATGAAGGAATCAAGAAAGAAAAACAAACTCGTTGATATTCATCAAATGTAGCGCGTAACTGACATTTACTTCTCAAACAAAATATCTTAATGAAGCATGCCTCGTCGGTTCCAAGTCGTCTATAAAACGAAAGAGTAAAATCAATATATAATTCATTTTTTACAGCTTTAAAAGATTACTTTTCTCCAGCATTGTACAATTCTTGTGCCTCTTGTCTGGCCAAATTAATATCAACATTAAATTCGCCGAATTCCATTTTATTACACTGCAGACACGAAATCAAGATCCGTCTATAAAAGCCACTCGTCTCACTGGTTATATCTTGTTCTAATTCTTTGTTATACCCTTTAAAACAAATTTTAAAGATTTTAATTCAAAATTAACATTTTTATTTATTATCGATGTAAAAATTATTTCAGAACTTAATCGATTCTTATTTTCAAATATCAATATTAGTAAAAATTAATTATTAAGTATAAAATTTAAAAAAATAAAATATTTCTTAAAAATTTGAATTTTCAAACAAAAGAAATATTATGAGGAGGATAGAAAAATCGTGAATCATTAGTGATGATTCTGTACTAATCAAAATATTGAAACCGGAAATTAATTCACAAAATGACGTAAGCAGAAATCAATAAATGATGATTTTTTCTTAATTAGCATTTAATTTAATTTGAAATTAATTTTTTATAAAATAACTTTATTTAAAGATACCTGTTTGCAGTAAATATTTTTTTAAGAATAATTGTTTAGAAAAACTTTTAAGGATTAAAGGAATAAAAAATAATATCGTTACATTTTTTATAAGTCACTTTGATGTTCTCAATTTGTTGATTTGATCTCGACGTCAAAATTTCAGTGAGCGTACTCTCTCGCGTTCCTGCACCCTCCATGGCTTTCCGTAAGCTATAAGCATCATAAAAGTCTTGGTCATAGAGAGATTCGACAACTGATCGACAAAAGTCTCCACTTAATTCCGATTTCAGCTCTTCGATTAAGTCCTTCAAATATATCAAAATAAGTACACCTCATTACAAATCGACAATAATACTATAGTTATACTATTATTATTATTTTATTCCCTAAATTTGTAGACAACTTTAACAGTAATAAAACAATAATAATAAAATATTAATACGAAAACAAAATCATAAGGTTGAAATGAAATCGTAACAAGTATCAATACTGTATGAAAATATCTCAAATGAATATAATCAAGATCACAATTTGATATCAATCATATTTTTTCTTTCTGACATGAAATAATAAATAAAATAAAATATTATCACAGAGATTATAAATAATATTATATCAACATACATGATTAAGAAATTTTCAGAAATAATAATATCAAAATATATTTTATAATAAATGAAATCATCAACTAATTAATAATATTTATATAAAATAATATTAATAATAAAAAAATCAATAATCAAAAAAATAATTGAAAAAATTTTATTAAAATTTTCTACATTTTTCTCATAAATATTCTCAATGAAAATCGAATATTTATTATATAATATAAATAAAATAATTGGAATTGAGATAACATTTTTAACAGTTACGTAATTGAATCCGTCGAATATTTATAGAAGAATATCTTTGTAATATTAGGTCGACAAATTGAAAAGGTGCCTATTTTTAATAATATTACATGTCAAAAGATTGATAAAATAAATATATGTTTCTACATCATATAACCAAAAATTATTCTGTGAAATAATCTCCATTACTGTTTATGCATTATAACAATTTTTCACGCAGCTGGCGAATACCTGTTCTGAAAAAATATGGCAATTTTGATTCAATGTAATTTGAGATCGATTTTTTGACATCTTCAATCTTTGTTAAACTAAAAATCATCCTGCTGATGTTGAAGAGACCTGAATTAATTATAATCTGATGTCGCCATGTCCGGTGAGTAAGTAGCACGTGGGAGAATAAACTATTAACTTTAATATAATATTTACCTATAGAGGAAAAAATGCGATTTAATAGTGACTTTAAAGCCATTTATTAAATTGGAACCTTTTCAATTTGTAGACCTTATATGATTTTTAAATGAAATACAATAAGTAATAAATAATAATAAATTCGATAATCACAATAACGAAAATTCTCGAAACAGTAAGAAGAAAATTTTTAAAATGATTTTTAATTAAAAATGACTCAAATAATTTATTTTTTAAACATTATTGAATAGTCCAAATTTTATTTGATTTATGAAAATTATTTGTTTCTGTATATTCTTACTTTTCCAAACATTGTTTTAAATGTCTTCTTTATGTCAAGTCTTTGTGCCAGAGTGCGTCGACCCAGACATTCAATAATGGCCTTTTCGTCAGTACCTAGAAAAGAGAGACATAAGAAGGAAAGAGATATTTCACCCAATTTCCAATTAGTTTCTCATACCAATTCCTTTCATGGCCTTTCTCAGAACGTTACAATCCTGTTCCGCATTGAAATTCATAGAAGGCTTTATGGTTCCGCGATACCCTTCACTTACTGCATAAGGATGTTGTGGGTGGTGTTTCTGGTTTTGAAACGGGTGCTAAATTGAAAAAGTGTGGTTAATATGAGTTTTAATACTTGTTTGGATCAATATTATTTCATATCCACCGAATGTCTTATTGTTATATTGTTTAATAAAATTTCTTGTTTTGTTACTTTTGTTAGAAAATAATTCTCCTCTAACCTTTAATTTTAAACTCAAACAACTCAAGTTCGAATAATACTTAGTCCTTGGAGAAATCTCATAAAACCTTGTATAAACCTAATTGCTTTTTTTTAATATTACTCGGTTGACCTCAATTACAATGACTAATTCAATCATGAAAAATTCACGTGTTGCAGTCATCAAATTGCGGGGAACAATAATAAATTGAATGAGGTTAGTGGAGATCCATTCATAGCAGTTCAAAACATTTCTTCAAAACATCCAACATTATCATCCAACAATCATGTAACAAGGTCGGGCAAGTTGAAGAAACATGAAAAATTAGGTAACGCGTTTTTTAAGCAATCGACAATTCTTTTGCAGAACATGAATGATTCCTTTCTCAATCCCATTTTTGTGTTCAATAGAAAATTTATTTTATATTGTTAGTGAAAATTAATCTGACCACTGAGCTACATCTCCCGACTAATTTTCAATATATCTCACATATATGATAGTTTCAAAGATTCTCCACATTGTTTGGGTCATCATCAACCCCACCAACACTTACTGTCACCAGAACTCCATCAAAAGAAGGATATTTGGATTTTAAATTAAAACGTAAAAATTATTTATTTCTTTGTTAATAATTTTTTTATCGATTAATTTACTTACTCCTTATTATCATACATTATTAGTATTAATTATTATTATTTTTTAATGATTATTATTAAAAAGAAATATAATATAATAAACATATTTCTCTGTATATTTTTCCATTTCCTTTCATATAAAATTTAAATTAAATTGAAAATAGATTGATCTAAGAAAGTGTTTCTTAAAAAACAGGTCAATATATTTGTTTTAATACAACATTTCTTCAATAATATATTTTTATTTATTTTTAAGAAATCATTTGAAGATAAAGAAGAACCTTTAACTTTATATAATGGCTAAAAGATTAACTATAAAAATTAAATATTGTAAAATTTGAATAAAACATATTTTTAATAATTATCAAATAAAATTCATGTGTGAAAGAAAATCAAAGATATTTTTATTAATCAATTATTAAAAGAAATATATTATCGTAATTGATTTAAATCAAAATATCGATTTTTAATTTCAAAAATACTTTCAGTTTCGGTTTGTGATTTGATCAATTAATCATAAAGATCAATGATTGGTTCAAACTGAAATAATTAACAATTATTATTTATTTGTTTTTATTTATTGAACAATCTCAATTATCGAAATGTTAAAGATTTAAATCAATAAATAATTATCAAAGAAATATTTCTAAGTAAAATATTTATTGTTGATTATTTATCTGAATTTAAGAAATTTTTGTAATTAAATAAATGTAATTAATATTATTATTATTATTATTATTATTATTATTATTATTATTATTATTATTATTATTATTATTATTATTATT
>JBBMKC010159850.1:0-15557 GCA_037834085.1 Bipalium vagum | reverse complement strand
TTTAACTTTTATTACCAAAATTACAAATTTGTGGATTTTTTAAAGGGGTGGACAATTCGTTGGACCAAACTGTATATGATATATATTTTATGTGCAAAAATTTTATTTAAATATATTCATTATTTCTGATAGAGTCTAAGTACTTTTTAGACTTACCACGTATTGGTTTTATTTATTCTGATTTTATTTTAGTAAATAAAATCAATTAGAATCTTTATTTATCTGGGATAGATCTATCTAAGACCTTTATTTATTTAAAAGAAATAAGATTGAGTTTTTTGATTTCTCAAACTTTTGATTATGTTAGCAGGTTTGTTTGTTTTTATTTTTATTGTTTAAATATTTCTTAAATGATTTTTAAGGATAGCTAAAAGGTTTTTAATTTGGTGGTCAATGGATAATGCTATCTTTTGATTTTTCTTAAATGTTAAAACCCTCAAGGGAAAAAATAGCTGAAAGAAATCGAAGATTTATTTATTGTACCTTCTGGTTTTAATTTTAGAATTTTTTAGTTGAAATTATCTTAAAATTTGCTAAAAATGTAAATAAATATATAGAAAAGTAATCAAACCCGTCAAAGTGATTGAAGAAGTTTAATGTTATGGTACGTACGTTGGCGGAATCCTTGTCAAATGAATAATTAATGTTCCCAGCAGCTTCTTGAGCATTATGTACCATTTTCCACTCATTAAAAAAGGACACGAAAATCACGGTTTGTCAGGTTATACGCCATTTCTAAAATTTGAATATAAAATCGATATTTATTTTATGATTTAGTTCTGTTTGATGTAGTAAATTCTAAGCTTTAAAATGATATCCATATAATAAAATTTAGTAAATTATTACATGATTTACATTTCCAAAAAATGCTATTAAAACGGACGTTTCATATTGCACGATATATAAATTTTTTGTTTCCTAAATAATTATGTATATTTAATTTATATAATAATAATTTTCAGTAATTATTTATCCAAAATATTCTATTTACATAGTAATAATTGTGTGATTTTTTTAAATAAAAAATGAATTATATTTCAAAAAAGTGAAAATTAATTTTCTGAAACTATTTTAATATTTAAAAATAATTCTACGCAGATTAAGTGTTTATCCTAATATATTATTTATTTTTATTAAGTACGAATATAAATTTTATATAAAGTACTTATTACGTTTCCTGTAATTTTTCCAGCTTTGGATTTTACAAAAGAAAATATAAAATCTATAAAGTAATCTTGGAAATTTTAAAATTATCAACATAATATGAGGTTTTTATAGAAATTTTAATTTTACAGTCTTTTTCATTCATTGGTAGCATACCGCGGTTCACCGACTTTGATATTACTGGAAATTTCAATAATGAATTCATAATATTATTCTTATAGGGCCCATTCGTCAGTGGAAGTAGCAGCGGTTTCACAAATTGAAATTCTATAGCTCTTCTTCAAAATTGAGTGTAGATGTCAAAATTAATTCAAATTCAAGCATGAAGTTATAATTACTAAAAATTAAAATTATTGATAATTTTTAGAGTTTCACTAAATTTATAAAGAAAAATCAATGAAGAGAAATAAACAGATTATGAAATTTTTTTTAAAATTATTTTTTTATACGGATACTTATAAATAAAAAGGATAAAATAATTTTAATTTCTATTTTATTTTTAAAATAAATTTACATCATCAATTAATATTATTTATATAAATAATTTTTAAGAATAAATTTTTTGTTTATATTCATTCATGTAATTCAATATATTCGTTAAATTACTTTGGTCATGTGTTTCGACAATTTATAAATTTATATATGAAATTTATAAAGATTTCAAAAATCTTATTTTGGCAAGTTATTTACATAAAATGTTATGTAAGGAACTGTTATGGGTACAAATAAATAATGCTGATTATTTAAATAATCAAATCCTGGTAATTTTGAAACAAAAATAAAAAATTATTTCATTCAAAATAATGACCATTGTTATCCGTACATGATACACCACAACTTGCTGATCCCATCAGACGTAGAGCATTGCTTTCTTTCCGAAGCGGTTTGGTCTTGCAGTTTGTTTTGATGGTTGACCTGGGTTAACCCATTCTTTCTTTAGGAAGACAGATTTTCTTTCGTACCTGCTTAAGAGCATATCACTCACTAATTTTCGGTTTTCTAGTTGTCTTTCATTCAATTTTTATTTCTTTAAAATCTTACCCATATCATGTTATCGCGCGCTTATTGCTTGCTGGATAACACTTAATCTTATAGCAAGTTGATTTTGCGATTGACAAGCATCTTTATCTAATAAATTTTGTAAATGGTGGTTTTCAAATTTGGAAGGACGGTCTGGGTGCTCTTTTATCCTTTACACTGAAATCATTACTTCTGAAGCGGTGAAACCAACGCTCGCAGATGTGTCCTGAGATACTACATGTTTTCCATAAACATCGCATTACATCCTGCAGCGTTCGTCAGCAGTTTTGTTTATCATGAAGTAATAAATGAGAACTTCCCAGGAGTGTTCTTTGCTTGGCGTAAATGTTGACATATTTAGATCTAAAAATTTTGAAATTATTAACATATTAAGAAAATTTAAATGATTACCCTATTGATTAGATATTATTTAAACAAATTGATTTATATTTCTATTCACGATTATATTTCGATATCTCACAAAATCTATCTTAAATAAATCCTCATTATTTATTTGTACCCCTTATAGCTTATTATGTTCTCGAATCATAAAAGTAGAAAGAAAATCTTTTATCAATTATTGGATATCCGTGAATAAACTTTTTCGTTAAAATTTTCAAAAAAGATACAAAATCTTTCACTTTTTGAAAAATAATGAAATCGTTGAAGAAACGAAGAATCTGGTTCAAAGCGAAAGATGACTGAAAATCAGACAGAGATAGTAAAACGACTGAAATATCAATTGGGTCGTGTAATTTGGATTCTGAGTTCCAGTTGGATGTAAAATTTGCATCTTGTATTTTTTCAAAGTAAATTTTTAAAGTATTGCCAAAAATTAGCGTAGTTTCGAAAGTGATAGAACAGTGATTTTTAAATATAAAACGTACAATGCAGAAGCAAATAAAGACAGTAAGTAAATAGTATGTAAATGATAAAGAAAACTGAAAGATCCTAAGAAAGGATGTGAAGATATCCGAATCCAATCAAATTGAAGAAGATAATCAATTTTATGCCTATTAATGTCGTAGTTTGAATTAAATGTTATAAATAAATAGAGATTTGCTTACAATTTTTAGTTTTTTCTTAAGTGATACATCTCAAATTTCTTATAATGGTTAAAATATAAATAAAGAGTACTATTTGAATATTATGCGTCATCTGTAAAGCAAAAAATGAAGGGGCAATCATAAAAGTCATGAATTTTACATAATGATAACCTAACATTTCCATGGCTTTCATAAAAATGTTCGATTTATGAAAAACGTGGCAATCAATATCATTGTTATCAGTACTTGTTAATGTTTTTATGTGAATATTTGAAAATTGTTTACAATTGCATTATTTACTAAATCAAACTTTCTTTTTCTCTCCTAAAGATATGGTATCAGAACTAGGTTGCCATAATAATTGCCCTTTCATTTTAAAAAGGCTTAACTCAGAGATATCAGCCAAAATAAATATTCTGGTATTTGGATCAGATATCCACTGTACCCACAATTCTCTCAAGAAAATATTTTTCTTGAAAATATAACATGTGGAAAAATCCTGACCACAAATGATGACCAGGTTCTATGAGTAGAAGTGGAGCATGATCTATAGACTACTCCTTTCTGTCTTGGGTAGACTTTTCAGGTATTTATAACCAATAAAAATCTCAAAATCAAAAATATTTGATAAAAACACCTGTTATGATTTTTTTTAGTTCATTTCTGATTTTATTAATTTTTCAAATATAAACATTGAAAGATAAGTTCCAATATGTACTATATTGCAATCCTGTGACACTCATTTTAGAAATCTACACCTTCTTTAATTTAATTCCGAAGAGGAATTTAATTTAATTATTTATCAATATAATAATTTACCTACGTAAATTATACTTTTAATGGTTTATCAATTGGCTTAGACACGTTTCTTGATTGTGATGAGAAATGATCTATTTTGATAATTGAAAATTCTTTTCAATTTCTGATCAGATTGAATGGCTAAGATAAGTTCAAAACCCTCTTCTCATTCAAAAAAGTTGTAGATATGAGTATTGCTGTTTTCAGAATATCATTGAATATTTCTCCTTCACATTGATAAAATCTTTGTTTCGAATAATTATAAGCAAGTGAAAATAAGATAAGGGATATATTTTTTTGTAAAACAGTACCAGGTCTGATGTTTCAGGTAAAATATTCAGAAAATTATAAAAATGAATAATGACATTTTTCAGGACTCACCATTTTTTTCGGATTTAGATCAGAAACATTTTATTTAAGCAACTGATTTAATTAATGATGAAAATTTTTAAGAATCATAAGGATTGGAAAAAGTCTAGATTATTATGAACAATTTTGTAATGGAAAAATGCAATTTATACCCTTTCAAAGTGAAACAGACGCGCACTGAGTCTGATGAAGTTTACTAATGCCTCTCATTAAAATAAAACAGTTAGTAGTATTGTACTTGACAAACCCTGTATAAGAAAAAAAACAATCAAAAGTGAACTTAGGTTAGGGTTACTTTTATTAGTTAAATTAATTAAAAATTAAATTTTATAAACTAAGAAATTTAAAATTTTTAAACTAACTTTTGATTGGTCAATTTTTTATACAGGGTACGCCAAAAGGTACTAGTAGTTCCAATAAGGTTTAGAATGAAAAAAAAAACTGATCTTGTGTATATAATAGAAAGAATTTTTCAATTTTCAATTTAATTTTTTGTTCTACTATTTAATTTTATTTCTTTCAAGATAGTAAAAATAAATATTTTCTAAAGTTCTAATGCCAAGTCAATTATACTTTTAAAAATACTTTCTAAGCTGAACCAAGTTTAATTAATTTAATTTAAAATTTCTAAAACTTTTCCCACAATTTTCAATTTTTACTAATTAAAACAAAACACTACTTAAAATATATTATAAATCATACGAATAATTATTTTATTTTTAATTTGAAGAAAATATAATTGTAAGTTATATTTGTTTCACTACAGCAGTTATAATTAAAAACATTTTTTAGTCTTTTAATCCCTTTTGATTAAAATTTTCTGATATGCTTCATTTAATCAAATTGTTGAAATGAAATATAACGTTAATAATTGGTTTTTTGATTATCAATAAACATTAAAATGTAACTTAAGGGATAACAATTAATAATGGTTTCATTATGAAAAAAAGTTAATTGTTTTAATTTTTCAAAAATTAAAATAAAATTAAGAAAAATAATCTCTTAATAATATTTGTATTTTGAATGAAATAAAAATTGAATAAAAGTTGCCTATGCTTTGTTGTTTAAAGGGACAAAAGGCTTACCTTTTGTTAATATATATATTTAGACGCCACAGAATTAAAAGAAACCGATTGATTACTTACAATGACAAAATAGTATAAAATTAAAAGCAGAAAATTTCGACTTTCCTCTTTGACCTTGCCATTCATTTAATGTAAAATTTTTCGATTTTTTTCAATAATATTTTAATGAAGATTGTTTTTATTCAGATTTTAGAATATTTTCATTTTTGTCAATTAAATGAAATTAAAAACACAATTTTTAGTTCGTCATGAAAGAAAAATGAACAAAGGAATGCATTATATTTTAAAATATTATTATTAAAATGTTACATTTCATAAATAAAAAAAATACTAATTTCCTGGGACAAGGAAATCACATTTTTATCAATTTGTCTTAAAATTTTTTGTAGATAGACAATATGTATTTAACTTAAAGATGTTCTAATCTTCATTATTAATGAAAAATAGAATGAATGATGATGAACGATAAAGAAGGTCTCAAGACATTACCTGAACTGTATCTATCAGCAATGGAAATAATCAATGTATACTACAAGGTGTGTCCAATAAATTCCCGGAATGGAGCCATAAAAATTAAATTAACAACCAAAATGATATAAGTTTTGTTTTATAAATATATGATTACACGTCTATTTTAAATTCAATTTCATACATCACGCAGTTAGTTTTAAAAAATAATTTTAAAAATACTATTAACGTATCAATTTTAGAGTAGAGGAAATGACTCAAATTTTGCTTTAAACTCGGAAAAACGGCAACCGAAGCACATAAAATGATGGTACAAGCTTTTGGTGATTCCAGCATGAAGGAAACAAGCTCTCTTGAGTTGTTTTCACGTTTCATAAATGATCGTATATCAGTAAATGATGATGAACGATCTGGACGACCAATTTCAATGAGAACTTCAAAAGCAATAACATAAATTATCAATTTGATTAATGAAAATCCAAAAATTATTGTCAGAAAGATTGAAGAGGAAACTTGTTTATCCAAATCATTATTCTCAACAATTATTAAAGATGATTTGCAACTGAAAAAGACATGTTGCTTAACGCCTTAATATGCTAGAGATGACTGAGTTGGATCCCATGTGGATGGAAAAAGTCATCACTGGTGATGAGACATGGGTATATGGCTATGAGCCAGAAACAAAAAGCCAGTCAGCCAAATGAATCAAAATCCAAAAAAAAGGATGTCCAAGTCAAAAAACAAGGTATTGCTTGTCACTATTATTGATAATGAGGGATTGGTTCATTATGAATATAAATTATAAATATAAATCTTTATTTTATTCACACTAATATTGACCATTGTTTTCCATTTCTTGTTTTTAGCTTTGCGATAAGCTGAGTATACAACCTTCATATAAACTTTGGGCTCCCTGCAAAATGTTGTTCAAACACTCTTTGAAATTCTCAATTGAATGAAGTTGTTGTCTGTTCAGATTATTTTGAAGAGATTGGAATATATAGAAATCCTAATGAATTAAATCTGTCGAGTATAATAAATGCATTGTTTCCAAGTCAATGTCCTTTAGTTTGTGTTTGTTTGGCAAAGCATCACGTGGCTTAGTGTAGTCATGGTGAAAGATCACATCATTCATGTTCACTAATTTTAGTGGTTTCTTCAGCATTACCTGTAATTTTTCTAGTTGGAACCGAAAATGGAACCTCTCGCATTGAAAGTCTGAAAAATTAAAAGCAACTCGTTATAAATAATTTCCTTCGAATCCCACCAAATACAAAACATCAACTTCTTAAGATTCAAATCTGGGTTTGCTGCTGCTTGAAATGAATCACCTACAATGATCATCGATACTTAATTTTGCTGTAGACAAATCATGTTTCATCCCTAATTGTCATGATATTCAGAAATGGATTCAATAAATTTAATTTTAACACAGACTCAAATACCGAAATCCAATTAAAAATGTTTTCGTACAATTTGTGCTCTTTCCAAATGTGGAATGTTTAACAATTAAGGTCTAGACTATTTCTTATGTTGAGATATACTGGTCTGTTTTGATTGTGGCCAAATAAAAAAAGTAAGACATGCTCAAAATGCTGCGTTAAATAACATGTCGACATAGTATATATTTCTTTATTTATTACAAACAAAAAAATTACAGTAGTATTTTAATTTTATTTATATTTTTCATCTATTGTTCTCGCACATATGAAAACACTTGCAATCTTGGCAAAAAGCGATAAATATAAGTATATTCTGATTCTAAAAAAAGTTTAAAGATTTTTAATTAAAATCAAAAAAATTAAAATTAAAAAATTAAAATTAAAAAAAATAAAATTATTTTAATATTGCTATTCTTATGAAATATTTGTACTATACTTAATATTATACAGAATAATAAAATTCATATTTTTTTATTGAAATTATAAAAAGAAAATGAATGAGTAAGAATTTAACTAAGTACTTTGTTAAAACAAAAGTTTAATAAAAATCAATTTTCACATAGCCTAATACCATGATCATTCCAAGAAATTATCGAACAATCACTGAGAAATTTCGTTGGGTTTAGCAGACCTCTTCATTCATATAGATTATAAAATATGTGCATAAATAGATAAAGTCTATACAAAAAAATCTCACTTCATTTGACTGATCTTTTGAAATTCAAGAAAAGGCAATTTAGGATTTATAAAACGACTTTTGTAAGAGGAAATATAATTATTTTTTACAAATTACGGGCCATATTCATTTGGGAGAAAAGATAGAAATAAATGAAAAGAGATGTTTTTCTTTATATTTATTTTCTGAAAAATTAACCATTTTTCTAACCTAAGTCGGAACGAATTTATGTAATAAAGTGATTAAAAAATATTTTTAAAGGGTTCTTGAAATTTCATCGATATAAGCGAGTCTAAATTCTTTGAAAAAATCACCAAGTTTCATATAACTATATTTATGATAAGTTGATATTTTCGTAAGAAAACCACAGAAGGGTGTTAAAGAATGAACACAAAGTTTTTTGTATCAGAAATCCTCCGAATTTTTGATATGATAAGAGTTGAATATGACTTAAGTATTTGACATAAAAGTATTACTTTCCGATATTGATACCAGTTCAAAGAAAAGCCTGGAGAATTGATGGTTTTGTTATCAGATGAACTTAAGGAATATTTTTATATCCTCAGTGGTACTAAGTTTTATTTCTTATGCAATAAAAATATATAAAAGTAAATTTTAATAATGTTACAGCGAAAATAATCTACAAATTCGAAATTGCTTGATCACTAAAAGAAGACAATGTAAGTTATATATTACTTATAATTTTCAATGATTATAAATCCTAATCCTAAAGTAGTATTTCTTCGTACATATTTTCTAATATATATTTTTTATATTTACCATCCTTCACATTATTTGTAAAACTAATTATGACATCTAAAAAATTTTATTAGAAAAAAATAATTATATTTTATAATTTTTTGAATTTTAAAAATTCATAAAAAATGTTTACACAATTTTTTTACATAAATTCTTTTTTTTGTTTAATATTTAATTAATATTTCATTGGAATTTAACATTTAAACAAATCAAAAAAATTTGCCCAACTATAAGTGCTAGCAATTTTGATTAATCAAAATTTTAGATTATTAGAATCATTATTAAATAAAAATGAATAAATAATAAATTAAATTAAAATAATTATAACATATAGATAAGCAATAAATTAAATTAAAAATAAAAACAGTTTTAAAGTGAAATTTGATTAATAGGGTGTTGTGATTTTCGTATAAAAAAGTCTTTGGCCACCATGTAAAAAGGCCTAGTTTATCTTTTAGTTATTTATTCTTTAGTTATTTATTTTTTTATTGATAAATTTTGATTAATGATTTAATAATATTTTGTAGAGAAATCTAACTATGCCAGGTAAGGAATTATTGCCAGAAAAACGGGTACAAATCATTGCCCTACATGAAATAGGATTATAAACGTGGAGAAGACTTTTGGCGGGGATTGTATATATTATTCTAGAGAAACTATTTTTGTATTTCTTAAATTGAACAAATGTTTATGAATTCTTGACTTATCTTCATTATTAGAGAAACGGATGATCGGATAGTAATGAGACAAATTTACTGATACTCGAATTTTTATTTAATTAAATCAAATAATTGACCAGTATAATAAATCGATTCAAATAATATTTATCAGAATATAACTACAATATTTTTATATTTTAACGAGATGATGGGTGAAGGATATGTTCCTTTTCGGAAAAATTAAAAAAAATCTTCTATGTAAATAAAGATTTGTTGCTATCATTTCCTGAACTCCGGTATTTCACAAGAAACTGTCTATTGTATTTTCAATTTTTTTTCATTACTATCCGATCAGCCGTGCGTTAGTGATTGGCAGTTAATCACAATTTTTGATATTTTTGAACTGATTATATAAAGCACAATTGAAAGTAATATTTATTTCATAACAAATTATTTTAGATGATTAGTTATATTAACAAAAATATCCAGAAAAGTTATTTCTTTAATAAATTTTTTTAATAAATCTTTAATAATTTTATTTTCTAATATATATTATTATAATAATTTTTAAATTAAACCTAAAACATTCATCAAGCAAATTTAAAATTATATTTTTCATTGTAAATCATCATTTATCATTTAAAATTAAATTTGAGGTCTCTACAATATTTAGGAGACATAATTGTTTGATGTTCTTATATCAGTTTTTCATAAAAGAATTAACTTTTGTTTTTGAATTATTGTTTAAATACATAAAGATAAAATTGCAATGTGAATGAGAAAACTCAGCTTTGCTTCTTGGTTGCTCAAAAATTAACAATAGTACTAACAATAAAACAATAATGTTAAGTTGTTTAAAAATTAATATTGGTTTTTATAAATCTCATTTATGCAGCCAAACCTCTTTATAACGTCACCTGTCGGGACCACGATTTTATGACGTTATAAGGTGGTTTTACGTTATTGAGAGGAAAATTTTTAAAATTCAACTTAAAAATTACATATAAAATTATTGAATATCTTTTTAAAAACTTTTCAAGCCATCGATCACTGGTTTGAAAATCTTCGACATAATTGTCAATTCTTTTGTTTTTTCTTTTAAAAGCAAACCATTTACATGAACATTGTGGTTCCTGATCGGTTTGAACACACCAAACATATTGACCAAGATCTTCATGCTGTGTGATTTTTATCATTGATTGTTTTGAGCATTTACCATTAATCAATGCATCTTCAATGACCTCTTTTGACTTTATTATCCCATTTATAGTTGTTCTTGATATGAGAAACATTTATGCTTATTCACTATGAATAATTATTCTGGTTCACAAACTTAAGTATTTTTTTTTCTTTTTTGTAGTGTTAGTTTGCGATCGTTTTAGATTTTTCAGGCTTCATTTAAATGTGCACTTAAAGAATAATTATTTCATTATTTAAGTATTTTTAAATTGACTTTATATGGAGGTAATTGTAAAAACATTGATATAAATATTAAATGTAGGGCCTAAAAATTTGACGTTATAGAGATGTTTGGTGTTGTAGAAAAGTGACGTTATATAGATGAATTTTTGTTAAAATTTTTATATATTTTTAAAAAAAATAGTAAACGACTTTATATAGAGGTGACTTTAAAAAGAGGTTCGCCACAGCAAAAATAATGTAACCGCCTAATAACAGTTTAAAAACAAATCGATGAAAATTGATCATCTCCTACAAACGTACTTAAGGTATTGTTAGATTTGTTTAGACAGCCATGACAAACCCCTATTTATAAAAAAAACTTCTCTTTTTAAAATTTTTGAAATTATTTTACGAAATAAGAATAATTCTAATATTTGCATTAAGCAGCTTACGCATATCAAAATTTGAAAAATAAAATATTAAAATATTTTTAATATAAAATAAAAATATTTAAAATCTGTAATATTTTAACTAATTCAAAAATGATAATCCTTTTATTTTTCTAGTAATTAAAAATTCCATTTTCAACATAATTTATTAAGATTTATTATTAAGAAATGATTCTTATTATGTTTCCCAAAATGAAAACAAAAGACTTATACGAATTACTTTGAAAATTTCTTATTGTTAAAAATTTCTATCTTTAATATCCTTATTTATATATAATATATAATACGTAAATATTACAATAATATGTTTTAATTAAAAATTCTTCAATAATATTCACAAAACATCTTTGATAATTAACAGTACAAGAATTTATAAATATTCTTTTTTCTATTACACGGAAAAAAAATTCAAAATAAAGAACAAAATTCAACAAAAAATTATATTTTAAAATATGTTTATTTAGTATTTACGTTGGAACCCGCATCATTTCCTTGCCCTATTTATATTCGATATATTGAATTCGATATATCTTAGGTATTTTGTTATCTCATCTATAGTTGTCACCAGAAATCCATAACCATTTCACAAACTATTCCTGTGTATTCTTCATTCTTCAAATCCATTTCTCAGTGCCGTTTCATCAATAATTTTATGTTTTATTGTTTTTCTGTAAGAATATTGCCAAAGTTTACAATCTCCATTCAAAATAATTACCACCCTAATCATTATTTTATACACTTGACTTCCTCTATATCATCATATATTACTGAGATATATTGAAGACTTTGTCGATATAACAGATGAACATTTAAATAATCACTTATCTTAGTTAGAGAGACACCAGAATTGGTTATTTAAATTAATTAATTAGTTAATTTTTAATTTAATTCTCCAAGTATTATAAAATAGTAATAGGTTTTCTATTAAATTCATTTTTGAAAGATTTGTGTTTAAAAATGAAAAGATAAATATTCTGAGAAATAATAATGTTTATTTCTTTTACAATTCTGCGACATGCATAATTAATAGGTATACCCTTTTTAAAATAAAATAATAATAATAATAATAATAGTAATAAATCATTATCATTATCATTATTTATCATTTATTAGCAAACAATATTATAATTTAATAATAATAATAATAATAATAATAATAATAATAATAATAATAATAATAATAATAATAATAATAATAATAATAAAATATTGACAATTATGGATTCATGGTTTGTGTTTTTAGTATTATTATTTCATATAAAGTATTACAATTTTATATTTTTTTATTGAAAGTAGTAAAAATGTGATTGGTGTAATGATCGACAGTAAAATTTGTAAGATCCATAGTTTCTTACAGGTTTTGTCGTCATTCAATTCGATTTTATCAATAAAGAAATAAAGCAAGTAACAACATTTAATATTTATATCCCTTATCTTGATTTTATGTTAAATTTTATGAATATCTGCAATTTTTGGATATAAAATAATTTTCTTTTGGTGATTTAGCAAAATTTTTCATAAAAAATAATAATTTACGAAATTCACCAGGAAACATTAAGTACGAGCTACAATTTTTCTATATATAATATAAAATAATATATATATTATATATTAATAAATTAAATAAATATAAATAAATAAATTTAATTTAATTATTAAGCCAATAAATTTATTTATTTATTTATAAATGTTGAAAAATGGTTTCTATTTAATTATTTTCATTTATGGAGCTTGATTTTATTAAGTAAATCATGTTTAACCCCAAAGGACCAAATAAGCAGAATATGTACATAATATTTTAAATCTCATAACACTGTTATGTGAAATAAGTTACTCTATCGCCATCTGTGTGCAGATCAATCAAAACCATTATAATTATCCTAAAATAATTCGGTGTTTTTGTAATGTCCGTCTTACCAATAATTATTATAATAGTAAAAGGATATGTTTTCTTCGGTTAACAATAATTCAGGTCTGAAGGGGTTAAAATGTTTTTCAATCTGGTTAAGAAAAATGAATTATTTATTAAGTCATACATAAATTCTAAATATTTTTTTTGACAGATTCTAACCTTGAGTTATCTGTACCTCCAACCTTTCCGTAGTTCTGTTTGTACTTATATTGTTAAATAATTATGTGAGTTTGTTAAAAGTTCAATTAAGAGCAATAAAAAATTATAAAACAGCAAAAAAATCGGACGATGTATTTCATGACTATTCTTTACCAATGGTGAAACCCTTAACAATAATTAAACATGGTTATTTTGTAATTTGTTTGATTTTCAATAAAATTAACTGAGTGAAACAGAATCAAAAGAATTTATTATTATTTTTTAGATGCTTACAGGAATATATTTTATTTATTTGTATTATTTTTATTTTTTCTTTAAAAGAAATTAATTTATAATTAAAAATTTAATTTATGAATAATTTATGACTTTAAAAGAACATTGATTGACATCTTTAGAATTCGGAAAAATCCATTAAAATTTGACAATTGGAATGAATTCCAGTAAATAAAGAATTTTAAAAAAATAATAAATATTGATTAAATAATCGCCACATAAGTTTTTAAATTCATTTTACGAATGAAATCAGTGAAATGGGAATGATTAAATATAATATATTAAGCAATTGTTTAATTATCGATATTTAACCCTCTTAAACACTTCTGTAAATTAAACAAATATCGAAAGCACTCATAATTTTTGGTTTGGAGTGTTTTCGATAATTGATAAAAATAATATAATTTTTAAAATTTCAATACTTAATTGTCTGTCTATACAGAACCATATAAGGTCTTTTGGAACAATACAGAATCAAAAAATGGAGAAATGGATCAGTGCAGTGTTCTATGAAGGATCAACGAAATATTGAAAAGTTTTTCTTGACAGTTTCTCAAAAAATGATCAAAATTTTTTACTAAAATATTCCTGATTTAGTAAGGTGATCAATGAAAATAGAACATTCGATACGAGCAATGTAGCGATGACTGAACTCATTTCATAATCTATACACATTTCACAATGCACAAAAAATAATAAAACCTGAGTTGCTGCACATGTGAAATGAAGCACAAGGTTTACCTTATTTAACCTACTGAATTTTAGAAACCAAATAATTTTAAGAAATATTTTTGAGGACAGACATGGAAGACAACATTCAGAAATTTCTCAGACAAAAATGTACATAAAACTGTACATAAATTTAATTTGTTTAATTATTTGGATATCATTTTATTTATACTCACGTTGTTTTAATAAATCAAATTAATGAGCTTTCATATTAAAAATTTAAAGATATAAAATATGAAATCTGTTATCAATATATTTAACAGAACATAATTGTTTAGCCTTAAAAAATTGAGAAACATTTTAAAATATGTACTTATCACAATTATTTTCATATTGTCAATATTAATTTTAAATTAAAAAAATGAACCAAAATATCACCAAATTTCGTAAAATAATCAATATTTACGTTTCAGTAGAAGATGTCATCTAATATTGGGTTGTCCAAAAGGTTTCCGCCGATTTTAGCATTATGACTTACTTAAGAATACTAAGACAATTTCAGAACTTTATTAAACTGCATATGCACCATCTTGGTCACAGAATGTCTTGTCATTTCTTTGGTAAAGCTAGAATTCTGTCAATGTAGAAATTTTTCGATTTTTCGCTGAAAAACTGAGATAATTGGTTTTTGGTGTTCTCCTTTAAATTCAATTTTACACCGTCAAGGAAATACTGCAGTGAACGAAACAAATGATATTCTGACGGATTATATGGAGGATGCAACAAAACTTCCCAATCCAGGTCCTGCAATTTTTTCATTAAAGACACATTTGGTCGTGCGTTATCATGGTGAAACACAACGCCTTTACTTTTGATCAATTCTGACCGCTTTATTGCAATTGCATGTTGAACTCTAGTTAATTTTTGTGATTAAAGAACAGAGTCAACATTTTGACCTGGTTGGAGTATTTCTTGATAGATGATTCCTTTGTAATCCCACCAGATGCAAAGCATGACCGTTCTTTGTGTCAATTTTGGCTCTGTCACAGTTTGTGGGATCTCATCATGTTTTGTCCAATATCGTTTTCTAGCATTTTTCTTGTATAAAAAAAAAACATTTATTTTAGTAAGCCCTTTTGATCCATCTGTCCATTGTTTTTTAAGTTTTTGCACAATTTTATTTCCTCTTTTCTGCCATCTATGTCCCT
>JBBMKC010159743.1:0-15560 GCA_037834085.1 Bipalium vagum | reverse complement strand
ATTATTATTATTATTATTATTATTATTATTATTATTATTATTATTATTATTATTATTATTATTATTATTATTACCATACAATTAAGCTTATAAATATATTCTTTTAAAATATTTAACTTTATTTAATCATAAAAAATAGAATTCTTGTTATTTCATGTTTTATTTTCATTTAATACCATGCGTATAAGTTCCGCTTACAATTAAATTTATGAAATACAAAATTAAATTCATTTTAGAATTTATGAACAGACAAGTTTAATATCTAAAAGATAATCAATAAAAATAGTTTAAAATTCGTGTAAATCAATAATAGACATTTTATATAATGTAAATTTAATCGAAAAATCCAAAATTTACAATAGTTAACTACATATAAATTTAAAAATATAATTTAAATTAAATATATAAAATATTTATAAAATCTACAATAGAATTCTGAGAATAATGTATAAATTAATTAATAATTTAAAAATATTTAAAATAATAGTTAATATATAATTATAAATAAAATTCATTTTACAATATATGAACAGGAAATTTCAATATTTAAAAGATAAGATCAATAATAATTTTAAAAACTCAATTAAATCAAGAATGGAATTTAACCTAGTAACATTTAAATCAAATAATACAAAATTAAAATTAATAAAATAAATTAAAATTATTAAATATTCATTAAATCTACAATAAAATTCTGAAAGTAATATTAAAACAAAAATATTGATAAAATAGAAAAAATAAATTTCTTAAAATTCATGTTGCATTTTTACGATATTTAATTGATAAAATTATCGCTTACAATCATATTGACATAATGCCAAACTATGTTCATTTGGTTGTAGAATTGCAGGACATGTTAAATCCTTCAAAAATATATTAATAATTGAAGACTCACAAAAAGTAAGAATGAAACGTTACCAATATATTTTTAATCAAACTACGCAAGTTTAAAAAATATATAAATTGGAGATTTATTTTATTTTATTTATTATTTCTATTGAAATACTTTGAATTTATATCTTTAACACCTCTAACGGTTTTCGTAATTTCCATTTCTTCAAAAAATAAAATAAAAACGCTGAAATTTCTTTCTTTTAATCTTAATATAAAATTTAAATCATATTTTTAATTTTTTTCCTTTATTATTTAAATTTTTCTATACTAGTTAAAAACTATAAAATAGAATATTTGACAGTTATTTATAGTAAAAAAATAAATGACCCAGGACTTTAATTAAAAATCAATTTTTATAGTTGTTGGATTTTGAACTCGTACAATGATGATTTTATCGAAAAAAACTTATTAATTAATAATAATAATAATCTTTGTTATTGATTTTCATTGTTTTATTTCTTTCATTTGACCAGGAAGTCGGGGAACTTGTCAACAGAGACATTTTGGTATTCTTTACCGCATGATATGAGACATTGTTGAAACGTTACTGTTACATATATCATATAAAATTTTAATGTATATGTTAATATTTGGTAATCATTAACCAACTCGTTTGCTCAATCTAACTCCAAGAATCTATTTGTTGGGTACACTACGCAGAACAGTAAACATTTATTTTAAAGTTTTAATAAATAATGACAACGATAATGTTTTCATTAACAATTAACAAAAATCAACATCAAAAAATGTCTTCATTCACCCTGGCACTAATTTCACGATCATTATGAATAATATGACAGTACCGCGAACACCTCGATCTATTGATCGAAATGCAGTAATGAATTAAAAATAATTGGAAAAAGATAGAACTCATAAATCCAATCCATATGATGCAGATGACTGATAAGAACAAATGTAATGAAAACTATAGTATTCAGTATCCCTTAGATCAGTTTCTCTTTGAGACCGCCCATGTCTAAAATATTCCCAGTCTAGTCTTTACAATTTAATCCGAACAGAAACTCTCATCACTTATAATCTTTGATAAGTAAACTTATAAATCCATAGTCAGGGTTAATTATTTAATAGATTCTAACACTGAGTTATCAACCGAAATCAAAACCAGAGTGCCCACTAACTTTTAACTAAATTGAAATAACTCCTTCAGAATTGTTTAAAAATCGTTAGAATTCTAACTTGCAACTTATTTTAATTGCAATCGAAATGTTTAATCAAAGTAGTTTAAGTAACGTAAAAATCAAAATCAATATTAAATCAGTAAGTCAAAAAGTTATGTAGTTTAATTTATAAATTTTTTTGGATTTTATCGAAATATTTTAATATTGGAATGTTTTGGAATATCCAATTTTCTTGGATAAGAAAGCGTTCATGAATAAAATATTTTTGTCTTATGATTTGTGTATTATGATATTATTAGGCTGGTTGGAAAGTCGGATCATGTTTAGTTTTCAACTCATGTTTTTTTTCTAACCCACTTATGGTTTTCATGTTTGTTTTATAATCCAACATCCTCAATCATGTTCATTTTCCAAACCATGTTCATTTTCCAATCCAAAAAAATATTATAAAAAATAAATTTACTTAAGAACATATAAAATGAATAAAAACAATAGAAAGACAATTAAAAAACAGTTATTAATTAGTCAAATTTATTTAATAAATCAAATATGACATTTGAATCTTTCTTTAGAAAGTTTTGCCTCCAAGTCCTTTCGGTCAGGTAAGACTTCAGTACCGTTTCATATATTCCCCTCAAACATTTTGTCTTGCTTTTTAATTATCCCCAGATAGATTCAATTCACAGGATATTGGCGTCGGTTTCTTTGTTCACGAAATTATTTTTGTGATTAACTGTGCGATGGGTAAAATTTTTATCCTTAGCCAATTTCCACTCATCACTAATTATACATGATCCTTTTTTAACCACGATTCTTATAATTGGTAACAAAGTGGCAGCACTTCTATTGTTAACTAAGGTCAAATATATTTCAGCAGAACTGGAATCATCCACTAGCCCAAACACCCACAACTCGTGTTCCGTGGCACGAACTTTATGATATTTAAGCTTGGAATTGTACAATGTATATAAATATGATTATTAAAATATATGAAATCTTACAATGTATCTTAGAAGTTAATAGTTAAATATCTACAAAAAACAGCAAATATATTTCCTTATATAAGTTTAAAACATATAATTAAAAATTCAATTAGAACGTTTGCTTGAAGCTTTGAGGTCCCGTTATACTTCCTTAGTCAATCGAAAACGCGTTATTCTTCAATATGATAATGTCAAACTGCATATTTCGAAGGTAATGCGCCAAAAAACTGAAGAGCAGCAGTTTGATCTTCTCTCAAATACAGCCTACAATCCAGACCTAGCGCTTTCTGATTACCACCTATTCAGGTCAATAGCATATTTCCTACGGGGACGCCTCTTTGCTTCGGTTGAAGAGGTCGAAAATTCCTACCGGGAATTTTTCGCTTCCAAAGACAGTGCATGGTATGCCAGAGGAATCAGTCAGCCAGCGGAAATATGGCAGAATACTATTGAGCACAACGGACTATATTTTAAAGAATAAAATTTTGTTTTATATTTTTTATGACGGTTTTGGATTTACCTTAAATCAGTCTAAAGACTTTCCGACCACTCTAATATTATAGATGTTTTTTGTCAAATAGAACTCTACATTATCAAAAAGGACTTAAAACCACAAATTCCTACAAATGTGAAATGAAATCTTTCAAAATTTCTTAAAATTCTTAATTAAAAAAATTTTAAATTAATAAAATAACGATATTATAAATAATAAAAATTCCCTCTTCATTTTTTTTCTCTTTATTTTTTCATAATTTAAAATTAAATTAAATTAATTTTATAATATAAAAATTAATTTATCAGCTTTTATTATTAGATATTACATTAATTTTTGTTAAACATATAACGTAATCTATTCTTATGTTAAAAACAATTTTCATGTTTGTATAACAAGAATCATTTTCGTGTCTTCAATTGCTCAAATTTGCAATTGGACTGGTTTTTGACTAATACTAATTATGTTGTACAATCTTTCGCATGATGATGAATGAAAATCAATGAACTGGAAAGACCATGTCATTTGATTTTTAGAAATTCTCAATATTGTTTTTTGCAGCTGTGGTCATCAATAGAATTCAGTCAAATGGGTAAGTAACGTTTCATTTTCTTTTCATTTATGTATCTCTATTTCTTATCTCCGCCCATAAGCTCGAGGAGCTTCGTTTTCATATTACTGATCATTTTTGAAAATAAAAAATCATTCTCGAGATCTCCTAAAGTTCTCATTTCTCCAGTTTTACTGTTGAGACTCAAAACATTGATGTATGAAAACAGTTTTAAACTTTATGCTTGGGTCATGGATTTTAGAGATCCAAACCTTAATCCACCATTCTTTTGCTTCTTCTATAAACAAACCAAGATAATTAATTTTATATTATGATCTTATTGATTTTATTATTAAAACTTTTCCTTTAATATTCTTCACCCTCTTGAACTATTATTAATTATCAAAATCTTTTAAAAATTAGTTTTACGAAAAATTCAATATTTTAACTTTTCGAAGTTCGGATAAATCAAATATCCCTCATGTTCTGCTTTATCCACCAATCATTGAATTTTGTTATTAAATATCTTATTTAACAGATTTAATGTAACTTATTTTAATTTTTATTCCATTATTTTTTCTTTTAATTTAGATCTACTCTATATCCAAAAATATCTTTCGGATGAAAAAAAACCCCTTGTACATAGAATATTTCCTAGCGGGTTCTTTAATGAATTTAAACGAATCATGATGATTTTTTATCCAGTAGTAAGAAAATATTATTATTATTATTATTATTATTATTATTATTATTATTATTATTATTATTATTATTATTATTATTATAACAGTGCAACTTCAGTGAAGTTAAGACATAAAAAGGCTATAAAACATTTTTATTATGAACTGATATGGTTGTAATAATAGAAATTAAAAAACAACAATAAGTCCAATAAATAACAATATATTTAAATATATATTTCAACGTTTTTGAATTAAATAATCCGTAATTTTAGTTTTTAATCCATGTTCTTTTCGTATATCAATTATGAACTTAATTTTAAAATCATAAAAGAGCTTTATATTTTGGGGCAGGTGAATTCACCCATCTGGTAAAAATATATTTACTTTTGTATCCACTAAATATTTTTAACGTTAAGGATTTATTTTCTTTTATTTTAATTTAATCGATCTTTTGAAAGATAGTTCTATTAATTTGTTTTAAATATCATTTATTAGAAATTAAAATCAATAAAGCACATATTGAAAACTCAAATCTGAAATTTTGAATAAATAAAAACAATAAAAAAGGAATGAAAAAATATACATAGATATTTTTAATTTGTAGACTTTCACATGTATATTCAATATATTGAATCCAATTATAAGCCTCATCCTATGTGGTCATCTTACTCGAGTAGAATTCAATGCAGTGGCTTTAGCAAGCAGCGTAAGAAATTTCATTGATTTAATTCTGTTAATTTTTACTAGAATACTAAAGATTTTTAATATAAAATATATTAATTATATTATTATTATTTTATAATAATTTAAATTTTATTTTATGTAATCCTTCTCTATTTTGTTACTATTTACCTCAATCGAAATATGTAAATTTAAGCTCGAATTTCCCTAACTCGTCGCTATATTGATAACGTGTTGTTGATAAATCTAAATAACCAAGAAAACTTTTTTATAATAAAATAATCACAATTATAAGATTCACAATACTATTGATTCTAAAATACTCTAAGAATCAATCAGGTATCAATAATCTCAATAAATATCTTAAGTCCAGAGAATTATACTAAAATAATTACTAATACAGTCGGCGCTCAGTTATTTGAACGCTTAGTTATTTGAACTTTCAGTTATTTGAATAATTTTTTTTAATTCTATTCAAACAAAGCTGGAAGATCATGGATTTGTTTTAAAATAAATTTTATTTGTAATTGAGTTATTTCAATAATTGAGTTTTTTGAACTTTTTGAAATCCCCACGAGTTCAAATAACTGAGCGCCGACTGTATATTAGATATTAGTAAATTAAAAAGAAATAATAAACAAAACTAATAAAAGCTTATGGCTCCCTCTAGCCCATATACGGTCGACTAGGGATTCCCAAATTCGATGGGTCCCATTGTAAAATCCTGTTGCTGCAGCCTCATTATAGACGAAAATTCTACTGCCCTAATTGGAGCCTGGCGTAATCTCGAGTAATCTTAACTTTGAGATTCAATATAAAAAAAAATTATTTTAGTAATTTTTATTATTTTTATTGATTAACTATAATTATAATTAAAGTGCATTTATTATTATTATCATTATTATTATCATCATTATTATTATTATTAATTATTATTGTTATTATCAAACACATAATACAGTTCGCAAGTTCTGATCTTCCTCATTGGCTTATCAAATGAGTATAGTACTAATTGTTTAATTAAATAATTTTGAATTTTGCCATTTTATAAATAATTATGAGAAAACTTATGAGAAAGATCATACGGTATCATTTGTTGTGAGTAGCTAATTTACAAATGTGCATAATTTGGAAATAATTGATCTTTGTTTGTCTCTTAGGAAAGATAGAGGTGACAAAGATATCATGGACGAATTTAGTATTTGGCAATTATTGGAATTTAGTAATAAAGAGAACCCAATTTTTTCAACAGTGAATGATACATGCAAAGAGGTGGAGTTGCAATTGGATCACCTTTAGGAACAGTATTGGCTTTCTTATTAATGAATAACTTAGAAAAGTAAATAAATGACTTCAATGGAAATATACCAGTTATGTTTAAACGTTATGTTGATGAAGAAAAAAGAAATTGATTAATTCGTAAAAGACATGGATAATTTCCATCATATTAATATAATAATATAAAATTCATTATTGAAAAAGAATTTTGAAATGATTTACCATTCTTCGACTTATTAGTAATAAAAGAACAACAACATAATAAAACATCAATTTATAGAAAAAGACAGCTGTCGTCCTGTCTATGTTAGATAATAGCTACTGCAAGGAAAAGTAGAAAAATAGTCTAAGAATTGATACACAGAGATCGGTAATTAACAATTTGATTTTCCACATCTTAGCTTTCAACCTTGAAAATATAATTATTATGTTACAAATTTATTTAATAATAATCTTATTTTGTTCATCAACTCTTCAGCTGATAAATCTGTTTGGAATTTATGTTAACATTGGATTCTCCACAGCATACGACACATTATTTGCTCAGGTAAATGAAATTCATTGATTATTTTGTCATAAATAATTTAATTTTTAAGCGGTTTTACGTAAAATTATTTTATATACTTTTTATGATATAAATAATATTAAGTGTATGATTAAATTTTAAACTGTCACTTTTACAACTATAAATTAAAATATAAAAAATGGTGACGAAAAAGCAAAGGTGTGGTGATCAGGGCAGAATTCTTTAGAAAACAATTGTTTATTGGGTCTTTGTTTAGATTTATTGGAGTCAGGAAAGTGTTTTCTTTTTAGCGTACAATTTTAATTTTGTTTTACTGAATTAATCTTTAAGCTTTTATTATAAAATTTTTTTTGAGTGTTTAAACACGGTTATTGAATTTGGTCCCCAAACTAGATTTTATTTATTTTCTATAAAAGAAACTTTAATTAACTTAATATATAATTTATTAATTGTCACGTAGTAATAATATGTAAATATTATACGACTCTACTTAAAATTCTGATGTTATGGTTTTTGTTCTAGATTTGTAATAAAGATTGGTTTTAATTAAGAGATTGAAACTGAATATTGAATAATTTTGATACCGTGTTGCCCTCATTACAAGCCATTACCCGAATATAAGCCAGTACCCAGTGTTTTTTATAAATATAGTGAAAATTAATTAATTAATTACTACCAAAATTAGCTTAAAATCTTTATTTAGATTAAAATGAATTCCAGAAAAATTTATTCAGTTTAATACAAAAGGCATATCATGAACGAAATTGAATCATCTTCGCATGTTTCCGTCTGTTGCTAAATGGGTATGGAAAGTATGGGACTGTATTTTTCCAGAAACTGTCCATGTTGCGTTGGAAAGATCTTATCTGAAAGTTAGCCAGAGCATTGAAGAAACAATAATATTGAAACATGATCCGATTATTAAAAAATCTTTAGCAAACAACCTTTGTCTTTTTTCTTCTAAAATTTTTTCTTCATTTTTTTAATAAGTTGCACAAATTATTACAACCCACTACCCGAATATAAGCCATTATACCAAAGTAAAAAAGTTTTGAAATACAAGCCACTGACTTGTAATAGGGGAAACACGATATATGGCTCAATGTCATCCTTATACCGCAGTGAAAATTTTATTTAATTCGTTTTATTTTTAATCATAAATTAAAAAACGATGATTTTAGAGTGACTGGTGTCACTGTTTGCTGAAATTTGTTTTTATTTTTAGATATATGGAAGCGGTCAAAAGAAGAAAATGGGATCACTTTTACAAAAGGGTATCATTTCAAAGTGAAATAATTTTTAATTTCTTTATTTGTAGAAAAAGATTTATCTTTAATAAATTTTCTATTTTCATGAGGTTTCGTGGGATTCAAATCTGGCCTTCTTCATTATTGAGATTACTGAGATTCGTGTACAACTATTTTAACCATAATCTTTATTCGAAATACTTTTATTTTGAGTTCGATATTTATACTAGTTTCCAGTATTAATCAAATGACGTCATATCCAATGAATGAGACTCTCATGATTATATTTGAACAACATTATACCCTTGTCGACTCAACTTTCTAATTTTATGTATTATATAATTGTACACAAATATCTTCAATACTTAATCGAGTAATTTCAATATCCCATGTCTTATATAATCTTACCAGCAGCTAGAATTTTAACATAATTTTTTAATACCTAAGACCTTAAATCTCAGAACGCCTTGCACTTTTATAAGCAATTTAGATAAACTATTTTCTTTCGTAATAAAAATAAAATAATAATAATAATAATATTTTCAGATTTCTATTTCCAATTTTTGTCACAATTAATTAATCAGAATTTTATTTTATTGACGAAAAAAAATTAAATTGAAATTTTTAATGTAAATACTGCGTTTACAGAAAAATAATTCGGATTTATTTAAATCGATTCACTGATTCATATAATAATATAATTTTAAATTCAAATCTACCTCATTTTGTTTAATAATTTCTAATTTTCAAATTTTCATGAGATGTTAATTTAATAATATATTTTAAAATTTATCACAAAGATTATTTGCAAAAGGTTTTTATTCATTATTTAATGGTTATCAATAGGGTTTCAGGAATCTATCGGATAATCTGTGAGGTTTATGGTAAACATGTAGTATATCAGGATACATATTGAGCGTTGTACTTTTGGTGGGATCAAAATAGTATAGTGTACCATGATATGAGCTTTTCAACTAGGTGAGTATGTTAAATCTGAGATCTACCGAAACCAATTTATCCAGTTGAATCAATGTTTAATTGCTAAAAATTTAGAATAAAGACATGATAAAGTAATTTGCTCCATTACGACACACTGACACATATCTCTAAAGCGGTTAAAAGTATGTTAAAAGGTATTGCTTGAGAAATACTTACCCACCAGCCCAATTCAGCAATATTTCTTCTTCAGATTTTTATTTTTTCCAGTCGATGTCACATGCTTTTTGAGCAGCACTTCAAAACGAATGAAGATTCCAAAAATGGATCTCTGAATGGTACTTTTGGGAAAGTATTCATTAAGTAATTGAAAGGTGAGAATACTGTGTGACTAGCTATGGTCGTCCCTTTGAATATATGGTTTTTTGTGAATCTTTCAAAATTATTGTACTTTTGTAATTAATGAAATCCGCATTTATCTTTATTCCTACTAATAATCTAATTTTTAACTTGTTAACCAAAGTTATAAGAGAATTATATATAATATAATAATTATAATCATTTTGCAGCGATTATCATAGCTACACTTCTCTATCTAATTCTGAGTTGTACATATTTAAACATGGAGCAGATTTTAATTCATCTAAATCAAGATCCATTAGTATCACGGTAAGATTTAACTCTTTAAAATTAGTCTTGTTTAATTTCTTCATAAAAATATAATATAATATCAAAAACATTGAAAATATTTACCCTGCATATTTTCTAAGATATTCCTGTAAAAGAGATTTGTCATTTTAGATTTTCCTGAAGTTCAAAAAAAATAATTGCGGTTTTTTATTGCTCAAGTATTTTTGTAATATTGTTTTTAAAAAAATGACAAACATTGAATATTTTCAATCTGAAGATTTTACTTGCGAATATCACTTAATGCTATTAAATTTGATTTATCTTATATTTTACATTAAATTCCGGCAACCAATAAAAGTCAGTTGATTCTTTTTATTATTTCAAATTGGATTGATACCTGATACCACTCTCAAAATGAATGATACATCCTTACTGGTACCAAAATGACCATATATTACTATAATGGTTTCCCAACGCTTCTATCAGATGAGAAGTTCACTGACAGAGTAAAAGTACAACAGTCGACTAATACTGCTTAATAACGACTGACTAAAAATTTTATGCGAAAAACCATGTGTGAACTTCCACTATGTTGATCCAAAAGTTCCCAAACACTTTAAACTACTTTTATTCATTTTATTTGTTTTATTCTGTAAAATACAGGTCCTCATTAGATAAGGTCTTCAACCATCTGACAGCCAAATTACGATTTTTTCGTTTATACCATTCTTTTGCTTGCTCTTCAGAAACTCAAGGAATCCACTTTCGACATCTGTTGTTGAATTGAATTTCTTGTTCATCATAACCCAATCATTGATTGAAACAGATGATAATCCAAAAGATCTAAATCGGGCTATAAGCTGTATGAAGAAATAATTCGATTCCGTCAAGCAACTCTAACTTGGATTTAACCACTTTAGAGTCGCTGGCCAGAGCATAATCATACCATATATCGTTTTCTCTTCATTAAATCTGAATACTTTGTGGTCAAAATCAAGTTCATGAAGATACTGAACAGTGATCGGCTGAGATCTCTAAAATTGAGTAAGCAATGACCAAGTCTTGTCCCTGCATCTTGTTAAATGGGATTGTAGCAACGTGTCACCATTTCGGATCAATGACCTTCTGTGCTTTATCTTCCAGGTTTTTGTTGCATTCTTTAAGTCTCTGAAACCATTTTACCAAGGGAATTTTAGAGACCGTCCCATGACCTTCAAATTCCTTTTTGTCTGTGCCTCTGGCGCTGATGATATGTTTCCAATAATGAAGTGATACTACGTCATTATAATTTTTTCGCCCGCTATTTTGTTGGTTTTTATCTAAAATATTTACTGTTAAAATTATATTAAAAATGTTTTGGTTATCAAAAAATAGAATAAAAAATAAAATAACGCTTGTTTTAATAAGATAAATATTTATTTATTTTTAATATTTTTATTTATTTCTCTTTTATTTATAATCCATCATATAATAAATGAGTTGATTAAAACAGTGTTTCATTTCAGCCTTACGGCACGATATTTGTGCCTTTACCTTCCAGGACTATTTGTGAGAATGTTATTGTTTATTCTTATAACATTTTTTTTAGTTTGATTTTCAATTTGTCGTCTTTTCGAAGTATCTCCAAAACCAGAACATCATTTATCCCACAATGATATCATTGTTTATAAGCAATGTTTTCTGTGGCGTGTCTCAATACATAACCATTCGCATTTACAATTATAATTTTGAGTAAGAATCTCTTCTGTTGATTTCGTCGGATTTCCTAATGAAATTCACACTTTCATAATACATCATAGAAAATGTTTTTGTTACTAGTTTTTTTTCTGGAGAGTGAGTATTTAAACTGATTTATAATATTTGATTTTTTATATTGTGCCTAATTTAAATTTTTAATTAATTTTAAATTTAATATTAATATTTATTTTATTTAATTTTGTATATTTATTTTAAAATAATTTTTTAATGACACAATATATTAATTTATTAAGAATGGAAAACTTGTTTAAGTATTATTGTAAGTAAAATATACTGATGGCCAAAAAAAAGTAGTACACTTTTATTATGAAATTTGAAGAATTTCAAAAAAATTTTTTTGAGGATTCATATAGATATTACGTTGTGGTATTTAATTTAGATTATATCACTTTTATTCACTTATTGCTGTTATCACTTATTACAATTATCAGAATTTCAACAATTAAGATATTCCAAAAGTGGTGGGACCAATTTCGAAAAGAAGGCAATGTCGACAGAAAGACTGAACCTGGCCGTTCTTCCAGAACAACAGAAAAACAAAAAGCAGCTTTGATTTTGAGTGTTAAAAGAGATCGTTCATTCAATTCATGTTCTACCGTGGTCAGCAAGATCACCAGATTTTTCACCAATAGAACATATGTGAGATGAAGTAGGACGCCATTTAAGAGATGATTTTGAGTTACCAGTCATTAATTTAAACCAGCTTTCAGAGAGAATACAACATGTATGGAATTCTATTCCACAACAGTCAATTCAACGAGTAATCTCTAGCATGCCTGAAAGGCTTAGTGAATGCATTAAGAAAGGTGATGGTCAGACGTCATACTAATTAATTCATGAGAACAGCAAAAAGGTCTTCTTTAGAGCCACAAACATTGATTGGTAACTTATTCAATTGAATTCGTAAATATTGGCTGAAAATATATTAATTGAAAGTTTAAAAAAAATCATAAAAAAGTGTACTACTTTTTTGGCCACCAGTGTATGTTGTTAAACTATGACTGATTTTGTTGATATCGCTGCTAACATGAAGGATTTGGTTTATGAATATGTTGCACTTCAATACATAATTATAATACCTAAGCTTGAATTTTAAAAAATATTTTGTAATTTATAAAAAATAATTTTTATGAAAAAAATTTATTTAAATCGGAAAACAATTTTAAGCCACTTGATAACGATTTTTAAGTGTAATTTATAACGTTTAGAAAATTAATCGACTAATTAATTAATTCAAAAAAACCTTATAAAATGATAGTTAACGCCAAGAATTATAAAATAACATTGTTAATAAAATAAAATTAAAATTTCTTAATTTAAAAATTTTATATAAAACTGTCCAGATTTCTGAATTGATGAAATTATTTTTAAAGAATTGCTTAAAAGAAGAGCTGATTACAAATTAAAGGTTTTAGCAATCAAACTATGATCTTATGACATTGCTGATACATTTTTATAAATAATAAATAAAAATAACATCATTTTTTTATATATTTAATGATTTTTTTATTTTAGAGCATCCGCAATATTACAGGCAGTATCATGTTTAGTAATGTTTATGATACAATTAGGATATATTTTCGTCAGTAAGGTTTATGAAGAAACTTGGGATGGTAGTCCTTTATTGTTCAGTTATAGTTTATCAATTATGAATAGGATTTTCTTTAAGATATGCCTTTAGTAATTGGAAAATTATCTTTTTAATTGGAATACCTGGCTTATTTATGAATATTCTTGAAGAATGGAATTTCGAAGTGGGAACTATTGTAGCTGGAACAATGAATGGGACAGAGTTAGATGCCCAAAGTATTGCTTTGCAAACTACACTTTTCTTTTATATGGTACATTCCAAAATGGATACTTTTCTTTATGATTCGTAATGTTGTATTCATAGATAACCGCTGGGCTTTCCATTTCTGTTGGTATTTGTATTGGACATTACCTTGGTGGAAGACAAATAGATAATTTGATAACCTGTTATAGAACTGCATTTGTTGTAGGAAGTAATATAATTATAAATATTTTTAATTTTATTTTTATTTTTAGTTATTACCTCAACAATATCATTTGTTCTTATTTTAAATCTGAGGAATTATATTTGCCAATTATTCACCAATGATGAGTAATTTAATAATTTAAAATTTTATTAAATATAATAAATCTTCTAATATTTTAATAATTTTTTATATTCTTATTTTACAATTCTTATTTGGAAACTTTTATTGAAAATAGTGAAGAAAATTTAGACCATGGTTTGCTTAAATCAAAGAATAAAAAAGTTCCGTTTACTTTCTCTTGTCGAGTCTAAGAACTTTATTTTAAAAACAATTTTACATATACATTATCCAATACTTCCATCTTTATTACAATTATTTTTTTGGGATGCATAAGTGCCAATGGTTCTGTTGAAGTAGAGATTTTAGAGAAAAAACACGCATGAACTCCAAAGTTTACATAGACATACTGGATAGAAGGCTGGAAAATCTGAACTGTAATATTTTCATGTAGGATTCCGTACCATGCCATGTTTCAAAAGTAAGAAAGAATGGGTTAAGAAATCATGACATCAAAACTTTAGAGTAGCCTGGAAATTCACAAAACTTAAATCCCTTAGAAAACATTTGGGGAAAAATAAAGGAATTAGTTGACCCAAGAAAGCGAACCAACCGTCAGCAACTAGAATATGTAATAGACTCTGTTTTCTGTACAGAAATAAAGGGTAAGCTCTGTGCGACGTATGTGAATTCAATGTCAGATCGACTGAAAACCATTATTACTGTCAGTGGAGTATCAAAAAATATATTAATTTGATTCAAATATGATTTTTGCGTTTTGTAAACAAATTTATATTGCTCTTTAATTTAATTACCGTAGATACTCGGATATAAGTCGACCTCGTGTATAAGTCGAGGGGGAAAAATGGAAAATTCTGTGAAAAACCGTATGACTCTTATATAAGTCGAGGTAAAAATATATGTCTGGGTAGTTTCCTCTTTCGTACATTTGGAAAATAACAAGGAAAAATGTCAATCTTTTGATACTTTATTGCAAAATATTCGTGATAATATTTATATTTTTGTGATGCTGAGAAAAACTGGAAAAAAACGAAACATAAATGATAATCAGTATTCAATTATGAACACAACGTGATACATTGCATAAATACAGCCATTACATTGGTTAAAACTGCTATGAATCTTATATAAATCGACCACATTTTTTTCATCAAATTTTATAGAAAAGAACCTCGACTTATATTCGAGTATCTACGGTATGTGTATCAAAATGATTAAAGCTTATAGGATAATTAAAATTTCATAGTGTGTTCTAAACTCTTGCACACCACTATAATTTAAAATTTATTCAATTTAGAAAAATATCTCAGTTAGATTTTGATTTTGAAGACATTTTTAAATTCAACTTATAGACCTTATAAATTTCTTCATAATTAAAACTCAAAACACTTCTTCTATTTCTGAAAATATTAACATATTCCATTGAGCCTTAGTAATAAATAGATTAGTCGGTGGATTAAAACAACTTTTTTTACTTATTATTTCAAGATTTTATTTATCATTCATAGAAAAAATTTGACTTACAGGGTGCGCCACTTAAATCGGGAAGATAATAATTGATACAAATCTTACATTTTAAATTAGAAAAGTAATTTTCTGCATTGTTTAAATTAATCATTAACTTGTAAATTATAAATCAAATTTTAGAAATGAATTCCGAAAATGAAAGCAGGGCTGCCATAATTGT
>JBBMKC010159638.1:0-15561 GCA_037834085.1 Bipalium vagum | reverse complement strand
GCGCTGGAGAGGCAAGCAAAAGCAGATATTCACCAGAAAAAGGTTTTGCTTTCAATCTGGTGGGATTGGAAGGGACCCGTTTACTACGAGCTACTCCCGAAGAATAAAACTATAAATTCGGAAATTTTCTGTGATCAGCTGCAGAGATTGAGCGATTTTATCCAACAGAAACGTCCTGAGCTGGTTAGTCGAAAGGGAGTGGTCTTCCACCACGATAACGCAAGATCACATATCAGTTTAATCACTCGCCAAAAATTGCTCGACCTTGGGTGGGATGCTTTGCCACATCCACCCTATAATTCAGACCTTGCCCCTTCCGATTTCTATCTGTTTCGCTCCTTGCAAAACTCATTGAATGGTATAACGTTTAGTAATGAGGGCCTTATCAAAGAGCACCTTGAGAGGTTCTTTGCAGAGAAAAACGCAGATTTCTATCTGCGAGGAATAATGAAGCTACCACAGAGATGGCAGAAGGTAATAGATCAAAACGGGGAATACATAATAGATTAATATTGTTTTTGTTATATTAAATAAATATGTTTAAACTGTGCAATAAAAACGCACTGACTTTTTGAACAACCCAATATAATAAAACTGATTTGTCTTTTTATTACTCATATTTTAGAGATTTAAAAGTTTATTAAGTCAAAAGTTGAACTTAAGTGAAATTAGTTTCTGAATTATTTTTATGGGTTTTAATTTTTATAGTGCTCATAAATTTTAAAATTACATACTAATTGACTAAACAATATTACCATGTTACTAAATTTGAAAAAATTGCAAAATTTTTAGGTAAAAGAGACTTGTGAACAATATTTTATATCAAATACCTTTTCTGAATAAAATTCCAATCCACAAATATAATAAATACGGATAATCAAAACTTAAAACCGACAAACTTCTAATTTAAAATATTTCTTTTTATTGGCCAGTTGACTACTACTTAGCAAGATTTTTATACTTTTAATTTTTTATAATATGCAATAGGATTACTCTCTGTCTTTTATAGACAAACTGGTTCCGGCCTATCAGACGACATAGGAATCCGTCGTCAAGAGTTAATAAGTCGACTTAAATTAATTTTTTATTTTATGTTTAATTATTTACTGTTAATTAAATTTTTCATTCAAACCATTTTGGGATTTATTATACATAAATAATATGGTAATATTTTATGAAATAGAATTTGAAAGTAAGATAATTTATAATTCCATCCATATATGAATTGAAGATTTTTTTTTCGATGAAAGCCAGTGAATCAAATTTTCGTTGGATCGAAATATTTTAAGCAACTCCATAAAATATGTCAATTTTATGCCAAACCTTTAAAACTGAAAATGAAAAATTGTTTGTGGAGATATACAAATTATAAATTTTAATTATGATTTTGAGACTATTTCGAGAATAATCTCCAGATGAAGATCTGCTCTAAAAGTATATAAGCAGAGAGATTCTAGCATATTTTCACCCCTCAGAGAACGTACAAACTAATTTGAAGTTATTATTGAGTCAAAGAAATTGTTATTATTGAATCAAAGAACCTGTTATTATTGAATAAAGGAAGCTGTTAGTATTCGTTAATATTTTATTGGACTGTGCTTAAAATTCCCCATCAGCGGATTATCGGTGAGCAACCGTTAGGGCTCAGACGATAGCTCGGGAGTCTTAGCGGAAGATAAACTGTAAGATTTTTTTCCTTTTTCTTTTTGTTTTATCTTATTATTTTAAGTAAACATTAATATTGATTAATATAGTATATAAGTAATATTTTGTTTTAATTAAACATTATTTTAATTACTGTTTGATATTAAAAGTACTTATTATTCTATTAATTCATTTGATTTTATTGTTGTTTGATTATATTTGATTTTGAGAAGTAGTTTGATTGTGAAACATTTCAGACATTAATTGTGATCCCAGACTTTTGATTATCTTTCTGTAGTTTTGTGTAGTTTTGTGATTGTGTGATATTAATACAATTATTCTTTACTGATTGTTATTATTTGCACCACCTAAGAGTTGGAGTCATGTCTAAATTTGATACACTAAATATTGAACTGATAATAAATTATTAAATATTATTTTTAAAAGGATTATGTTCCGTCGTCGGGGCAATAAATTATTATTTTTATAATTATTTCACTAATTTTATCTTGGCGTCCAGATAAAGTTAGAATTTATGGGATACTAAGGAAAATATACACATAAAAGCCTAGAGATTGGTGATCGTAGACTATATGTGGAGATGGCTATCTCCATAAAGCCGCCCAGAATAAGAAAAGATTATTGATTGTTGTTTACAAAAGACGAGAAGATTATTGTCTATGCAGTATTTCCATTCATGACGATGCAAAAGGATATTACAGGGGGACCCAGCGATCTTGGGAATCCTTAGGTGACCTGAAAAGGACCTAGAGAATATTTTCAATTTTTTTAATACTTAATTTTTAATCTTCTATTAAATTTCATTATATTTATTATTATTATTTATGTATTTTATTTACATTGAATTTTGTTTTTAATCATAGGTTATGTCATCGTTCACTGTTTAAAATGGCGGTATTTAGAATTAAATTGCTATTTTTAGAGAATTGATAATAAACATGGTTCAGACATTTTGTCAGTTTTGATTTCTTGATTTTTAGACATTTGATCGATTTTGATTCTCTGATTTATTTAGACAATTGATTATGATTTGTGTAAAAGGTTTGAAGTACAATAAAGTTTAATTGTGATCATTCAATTTGGGATGCGAACAGAGATAAGGTTTTACTTTGGAAGTTTTGATTCATTCGAGTTTAAATTTGTAAAGCTGTAATAGTAAAACGAACACAACATTAGATAATGAGGAATTAGTGATTTCGAGCTTAAGTTACATATTTCAGTTAAGGAAAATAGTAACAAAATTAACGATAATTGTGTTACATTTATTATTCTTTATTGATTCAATGAAACTGTGACAATTCAATTATTGTGATATATACTCATTTTTCCTTGGTATAGAAATGATATCGAAAGTTTGATCAAACGTTTGGAACAGGTTGAATAAAAATGGAGCAAATTGATTGACTTGATAAATATGTAAAGAAATTGATGAAATCAAGCGTACTTTCAACTTGAAAACCATAATAAAAGAACGGTGAAAATAATTTTTCTACTTGATAACCTAAGAAGGAAAATTCTAAAACTATTTTTCTGTCCTTTGAACCATAAAAATCCAAATGTGAACCGTAATATCTTAAGCTTTAATCCTATGATTTATGTAAGAAATAAGTAGACATTAGTGGGTCAAATTCTCAAGACAATTTCAGCTATTTAAGATCCATTTTTAATTCTTCCACACTAAACAAGCCGATCTGAAATTGTAAAAATTATTATTGTCAATATCATCAAATCTTTAATCGTCGTTAGAATTGCTCTGTTCTTTAATGTTTCACCAAAGACAGAAAATTTTCTAGTGTCAAGCAAAAGAAGACCCTCCTCAAGCACCCCACAGTCTGATATCATAGCACACCACAGACGGCATCGGTTTTAACGGGTGCAACTGATTGGAGTCGCTTAAGATAATAGTCAAGAACCCCGTGTATCTAGGTCAAACCACACAACATACACCTTCCTGCCTTAATAAAAGCAAAAAAAATTTTAGAGAAATTGATAATTAAATGTGCTATTCAATGATTCAGCAGAAATTTTTATAGACAAAAAGACATTGGAAGCAAACCGCGATCTGAATAAAAAATTAACGAATTTAACTAAAAAAACCGAAATTAATAAAAACAAATATAAAAATAACGGCTTTAGAAAATTTTCTGTAAACACTTATTGCCAATTTTAACAGTACAAACTTTACTTTAAAATTGATATATTGACATTTATAATTAGACAAATATCTGAATTATTTTCATTGGAAATCTATAAAAAAAAGAACGTAATAAACAAGTTAAAATAACAAATACGGAAAAGTCTTATTAAATAAATAAAAATTAATTATTTAATATTATAAATAATGTTTATTTCGACAAACTGTACGAGCGCTTCGACAGTTTTAATTTATTAAACGATTGTGAACAATTAAGGAGACCAATAATCACAACTATCATTCATTAGAAGCTAAAATAACAATCATGTGATCAATATTCAAAAGCATTTGTGTAGCATGTGCATTTGTATGTGTGTAGAGATATATTTGTGTGTGTATCTAATTACAACTGGCTTAAAACCACGAGATCGTTCGTAGGACTAGCTGAATCATTGAATGAGAAAAAATTCTGACTGTCCATACACACACCAACACAGAATTCATTGAATCAAACCAATGATACATACAACCTGAACATAACCATTGCAATGTTGTGTGTATTCCCTTTCATTTGATTACATAATACCTTGATGTATTTACTTCAATGTTATTGGTCAATGAAAGAAGTGAATTTTGGGTTATTTGATTCAATCAATGTGATTTTGGATATTAGAATTTCTTCTGTTGTAAGTTTTGTTGTTTTTAGTTACATTTGTTATAGTAAAAATGTTGTTTTCTTGCAATATAATTTTCGTTCGAAAACATTGTTTCAAGAATTTATGATCTTTACATTCATGTGAAAAAGCAATGAAATCAATTTTGAAATTGAAAAAATTATATTTTTCTACATAATTATTTTTTTTCTAGGTTTGATACCGGTGGAAAGTTTTAATGATTTTCTTATTATGTGGATATATAAACAATGAACGGTTTGCGAGAAAATTTATCAGAAAGTAGTAGTACCTGTTCAAATTCGTACATGTACGATAGAAATATTTCGTTCAATACAAATAATGAGTATGAAAACGAATGTAAAGTCGATACGCTTTTAGCCATTTCACAAAGTGCTCCTACTTCCTTGGCAATCAATGCCGACTTATTTACCTATCAACAATACACTCCTAACATTGACTACCTCCAATGTCTTCCTTCAACTGATGACAGTATTGGTTCATCTTGTTCATCTGGGGGAAATTTATCATTTCCTAATTCACACAATCAACAGATATCGTCTATAATTACCAATCAGATTAATAGTCCTTCTTTTATCAAGTCGAACTTACCAAATGTACATTCAGTGGACTCGTATTTCAATAATACCAATTTATCTTTGGTAAGTGAAATTAGAACTCAAGATAAAAACGAGTCAAAACCAGGTCGAGGTCGCGGTCGTAGTGTATCAAATACTTCTCGCAAACGTCACTTAAATCAGCAAAATAATGACAACAATTGCAGTGTTCAAACATCTCAGGCTCCATATGGTAGAGGAAGACAAGGAAAAGCTTTAGCCAGTAAGTTTAATATGATAAAAGTATTGGTTGTTTTTATCAACAGTAGGGAATCCATTCATTCCAAGCTACATGGACCCAAATACTGGACCCCACCTCTGTGTTGTTTGTAAGCACAATGCTTCAGGTTTTCATTATAGAGTAATGGCTTGTGAAGGATGCAAAGTAATTATTTTTCATAAAGACAACTTTTCCACAAAGTATACAGAATCTGAATCTTCGAGAAAATATAATAAAAATATGGAATTTTGAAAATTTTAATTCAAATTTTGTTTGACTTTTTTATATTAATTGACATGAATAAGTAGTAATTGTAAAGGTTAATAAATTAATGCCTGAAAAATCTGAATACCTAAAAATTAAAATTCAAATAAAATACCGAAAATTCATTTATTGTTTTAATACATTAATGAATATGATATTTAATATATAAATTAAACTGGTCCCAGCCTAATCAAACTACTTAATAATCACTATTTACAAGTTGCCTCATTAAAATTGTGATATCATTCTTATTCTTATTGTTCTTACAAGCTTTTTATTGTTTTTCAAATGTTATTATTAGCAAAACAGTTGATGAATATTTTACCCACATTATATTAGCTACAATATTAGTTGCAATGCCTATGACATACGTATATATACATAATTTTAAACAAACTTACAATTTTGGTACTTTATTCGAATGAATAGCCAAAAAATTTTTGATTTATAACTGATTTTTTGTTTAATTTTCAGGTTATATATTATAAATATTTATTCATCTTAATTTGTTTTAATTGTTGGGGTTTAATGTTTAGATATATTTTTAGTTGATGGCGCCACGGTTTGATTCCATTTATTTTAAAACTGCTTTCTAGTTGGAAATTAACAAATATATAGAATGGAAATTGTCATCAAAAGATAATTGAAGATTTGTGAATATTAATTTCCGAATATTTTCTATGGTTAACGTTGACTGTCAATTTATAATTTCTATCATTATTTTATATTTTAATTGCAGGCTAATTTTCTATTATTTTTATTTTAAATTTATTAAAAAATTAATTATAAATTATTTATTTAAAATTATTAAATTATTTTCCTTTTTTCTTTTATTTATATTTATTTTTTACTTTTGTGCTAACACTTTCAACTTCACTTCTCTTTATTCAAGACTTGAAAATTGTTCTTAATTTGTGAATCAAAATAATCTCTTTTGTAGAGTAAACCTTTTTATTATTTTATTTTTTGGACAACATCGAACGGCTTTAAAGTTATATTTGAGCGCCATATTAATCATAAATTATAAAAATAAATTTTATTTGATTAATTTTATTCATAAATATGAACACATTATTGTGAAAAAAACAAAATTGATTAATTTAAAATAACATTAAATTATCACAATAAAATCAATTATTATTATTAAGTATATTGTTGTAATTTTTAATTTATTGGTGAATTTATTTTTATTTAAGGGTTTTTTCCGTCGAACGGTTCAGAACAATTTAAAATATAGCTGCAAATTCAACAACAATTGTGTCATTCAACCTCACAATAGAGCGCAATGTCAAGAATGTAGGTGGAGAAAATGTTTAGGGGTTGGAATGGCCAAAGATCGTAAGTTTGTTTAAAATTAAGTTAACTGTCATAATTATTTGATATTTTATTAACTATCTGCCTTATTTTATCGAAGTTAGGCTTCTTAATTGAGATACATTAAACACATTAATTATATTAAAATTTTTATTTTGAAAGTTATGGAAAATATTAAATATAACTAAGTCTAAATTATAATTTTTCCTTCCGTTTCTTAATGAAAAGTCAATAAAAATGAACAGATATTATATATTAAAGGAGGTTTGCGGTTGATATAATTATATAAATATTAAAATATTTGTATATATATAGATATAATTCTTAGCTATGAATGATAAAATAACATTTGGTGTTCATGTTAAGCTGTTCTAATCGGAAATTTTGATGTAAAAAAAATAATAACATTGAAAAGGTGTTAATTTATAAAAATAAATAAAAATTGGTAACAACTTGAAAAATGGATTTTATTTTATCGAAATTCAATCCTTGAACTATTTTTTGGTTATCATTTGATTTTTATTAAAGTTAAAAACTTGTTTTCTTTAGTATTTGAGATATAATGTTTTAATTCGCTTATTCTATAAAATATATAAAATTATAATTTATAAATTATAACAAACTCACGAAAAGTGTCAGAAAATCTAACTTTTAAAAGTTGAATCAATTTCCAAAGGTATTTAATGGGCATAATTCACAAAATTAAGCACATTAGATTACAAATGAAACTCCTGACAAGTTAATTGTTATTTATTCTTCATTTCAAATTCATTGTCAGTTCATCAGTAAAACTGTTATATTTTTAAATATATATTATTATTATTTTATTATTATCTTAATTTTGTAATTTTAACTTTTTAATGTCTTTCTTTAATTATCGCTTAAAATAAATATTTTGTTATTCAGTAGTTCTCAGTGAAGAAGCTCGTAAAGCGAAGAAAGAATTAATTGCAGCTAATCGAGCGAAAAAACTTATTGGCGATAAATTCAAAGATTCAGGCTATAATAACGAACAAGGTTTTGATGGTGACTGCTTTCGAAAATCTATTTCAATGCCCGAAGAAATTGAAAGAAATATTAATATAGTCAAGATGGCCTTTGAAGAAACCGATTTTCAGATTATTCAAGTACTATTTTCATGAAATATAATATTGGTTTTGCTCCTGATTATATGCATTGTGACGAAAAGCACTAGACGTTTTTGGTCATCATAAAATAAGATATTGTTAATTTAAATTTCATTAATATCATTATCTCCTAACAAGATTGTTAGAATATCTAAGAATTCTTGATTAAATTGAGAATCTTCCAATTAATTTCTAAAGTGCAAATGACATGGAATGAGGAGAAAAACCATTAAATATGTATATCACATATAAGGCGGTCTTATCTGTGGTAGTTTAATACTTTAATTAAAAAATATTTTTAAATAAATCGGCACAAACTTTTCAGAAATATCAGTTTATTTTATTTTTGTTTTACGAGGGCTATCTTTGAAGTTATGTACATGGCGCATAGAAGTTTCTGATAATAAAATTTTAGAATGTAAAACCGACACATATATTTAAGTCATTTATTTTCAAGATTTTGTTTAGATATTATGTTTATCAAAAGTTTCCGTGAATTCATAATTCACAAAACTGTAATGGAATTATATGAACAAATGACAAAACTCTGTCAAACTTTGTCAATTTGTAGCACGACCTCGTGGTACAAACTCAAAATGGATTTCACCTTTATATTTCCACGAAACACTGATCATGACCTTTTCTCAAATTATTTCTTTTGAGCAATTGTTGCAGGAGGTTGATCAAGTACAGTCCGATATTTACTTTCTCCTTGATTGATAAGATAGTACCATTTGCTATGTGCAGTAACAATACGACGCCCAAAGCAGTTGCTGTATGACTTTTGCAAATCTTTATGTAAGATTTTAAAAAATGTATAAAGATTTTTACAGATTTCCAAGCTTCTTTGAGTTTAACGTCCGATAACTCACGTGGATTCAAACTAGGTTGTATTCAAATTTTCTCAGGTTTCGATTAATGGAATCCTATGATGATTTAATAATCTTAAATAAATCGCATGTGGAGGGATATTGGTGATAAATTAATGTTTCGTATAGAACTCATTCATTTATCATGTAATGTCCCCCTTGGTCTGACTTATCTTCGAGACTAGAATCACCGTTCTGAAACGTTTTGAACCACTCTGCTATAGGCAATGACATCTTAAATATCACAAATAGTCTTTGTCGTGGCAAAATAGTAAACTCCTTTTCTAATAATATCAGATCAAACCTCGAATTGCAACTTTTTCTGTCTTCACTTTACTATACTTATAAATTCAAATAAATGCATTGATATGTTTATTAAAACAAAATTTAAGAATTTATTAAAAATACTTATGTTGGTAAAAGAAAATTAATCGATCAAAATCACTGAAACTTTTGATACAATCTAATCTATCAATTCGTTTATTAGGAGTGATTATTTTCAAATCTCAGTAAACAGAAACAGTTTATTTAATCAATGAAAATTTTCGGGCAATAATCTTCTATAATTATCGAAGAGGATTCAAGAACAATGTCGATTCGAGATGTTTTTTTGGATGAATCAGTTGGCAATTTCCCACTGGTACGCCAGATACAGACGTGACCTCTATTTTCACAGATGAGCCAGGGAATGATGCACAAAGAACCGTAGTGATTCGACAAAATATTGATGCTATGCGTTATCTAATCAATGAAGATAGACATGTTACATATTGTTGGGATCTCAAAGACCTCATTGCAAAAAATCCTGATGAAGAATTGTGTGTAAAAAACTTGGTTTCTAATTGGTTCTCAAATTGACTAGGTTTAACAACGGAAGCTAAAAATGTTTTAGAATCTTAGATTTACTAATATGAGTATAAAAATAGAGGCTAATCTTCTGTTTTGGTTTTTAAGATGATGAGAAAAAATAAAAAATACACGTTCCCATAGTGTGTCAAAGAAGATTATGGCAACGTTTTTTATAAGAAACACCAATCTCTAAAACCAATCATAATAATTTATAGGGTCTTTGTTTCTGTCATTTTCTCATATTGATATTTCTTAATAATCTACTTCCTTCACCTTATATTTTTATATTATTTTCATTTTTTAAAGTCAAATTTTGATAAATTGCTTGTTCCGAGAAAGAAAATTAATAATTTAACATACAAAAAACCTCAAATTATGAGTCTACTTCCTCTAAAAATAACTTTTCAGAAAATATTTATTGAGTTTTCTTTTTAAAAAATCAATTCAGTAACGAAAATTTTATATCAATGTTCATGTCTTTTTTCAAATGCCAAACAGAATTTTATGTTCGACCTGCTTAATTTGTTTTAAAATTTATTCCGAAATATTATTATTGCATTATTTCAAGAACGAAAATATTATAACTCATTTTAAGGAAATTCGGTGACAAAATGGTAAATAAATAATGGTAGAATGCATTCAATGTTTATAGATGAATATAACTGTTTTTAATCATGTTGAAAATCTATAAATCAAAAAGCTGCACTTACAATCAAATTATTTGAATTATATATAGAACTCTGTTTTAATTATATAAATATTTATTGTCTTTCATTGGATAGAATTATTTTCCAGATCAGATAATTCCACACATTCTTGTCTTGAAAGTAAAATATAATTTATACATTAAAAAAATAAGTCTTTAATATTTTTTTCTCTTATTTAGTTAAAAATGTGAACAATAATTTATTTATATTTTATGTTTCAAGTTCTTTATTATCAAAGAAAGTCTCAATAGATAAACTTTGTCAAGATAATTAATTTAACCATTTAAATCAAATTTATTATTATTAAAATAGAGAATTAATCTAAATATACTTTAGTCTAGCACAGCGGTTCTCAATCTTTTTTCTATGACGACCCCAAAGAAAATCAATATTACTAAAAATAAGTCAGCTCATCATATTTACTAAAATCAATTTGCAACAAGTTAATGAAAATGCTGATACTGTTTCACTTTCAGAAGCTTATGGGTGCTTTCTGATCGTTGAAGTCATTCAATAGGCTTTTTGAAATGATATTTTGTTATAAGGGAAAATTTATATGGTATATATTATACAGAATGGAATGATATTTAGTTATCATTTAATTTACATTTCATTGATTTACAAAAGGTAATGAATTACCTATAATAATAAGATTATCAGATAACAGCATTACCTATAAAATACTTAACTGTAGTTAATGTAATTGTGAATAAAAGAAGTTTAATCAGCATCACAAAAACTATTTACTTAACAGCATCATAAAACAAGATTTTTCACATGTAATGATTTTTACATCTACCATAATTCAGCAACCTCTTTAAAAATGCATTTGGGATCGTAACCCCAGGGTTGAGAACCTTTGGTGGTCTAGCAGCTTGCATATCATTGATTTATATTGATAAACATTTATAACAAATCTAAAAGTTATTATGATCTTTTGATTATTTATTGAAACGTATTTTTTATTTATCCAGATTAATTTAACGTTTGAGATCGGAAATTGAACTTGATTTTGTTGTATAGAGATGGTTTCTTTTACTTCTTACTACATTTTTTATATTATTTTCATGTTGTTGAATTTTTATTTCGCAGAAATAATTATTCAGTTTCTCATTTAGTACTCAAGGGGTATTTGTAAATAATCTTCTTTACTATTTCTGATGTTATTACATTTATTATTTATTTTGAGTGCATTATATTTTATTTCTTACATATCGTTATTTTAATGACAACGCTAAGTTTTTATCTATTGTAATTAGATTACATTTTTATTATTATGATATCAATTATGGTTTTTTCCTTTCTATGGAGCGAGTTCTGATATACTGACAAATAATAATTTCCATATACTGAAGAAAATTTCATTAGAAAATTCACAAATCTATATATAAATGTAATAAGAATGTGTGATTAAGTGTTGGTGATTGCCATCTGTGTATTCCCATTATTTTCTGATTAATTGTTTTGATATTGATTTCTGGTTTGAGATGTCTGACGTCTTTTTAAAGGAACAAAATAGGATAAATATAATTGAAAATTTCTTTTTTTAATTTTAATAATTCAGGTTCTATTTATTTCGAAATTTATTGTGTTGAACTTTGTCAACGAGTTCTTTCTATTTTCATCAAGTTTCCATATTTTGGCTTTTATTAACAAATTCGAATTTCCTTTCCCAATATTTGTGAAATAAATCATATTATCCTAAATAAGAAAAAATGCCCAAAAACACCCGAATGACAAGTTAGTAATTAAAATTGTTATTCTTTTCATTTTTGCTGGGAAAAAGAATTCCAAACAATAAAATAAATTTTATTTCCAAATCGAAATGAAACGAAAATTGAAATATTTAATTGAATTATAACTTTACACATTTTTTTAAGATTTAAGAATTTTTTTATATAAATCATTATTGGAAAATGTCTTAGTAAATATTGATAAAATCAATTTAAAATTGATACGGAAATGCCTCGTAGAAATTACGTAAAATTAGAATGATTTTTAATGCATTACTTTCAATATTTGTTTTCCAGAAAATTGTTTTGCCTTTTTAGATTTTTCAAAATAACTTTGACACAATTTTTCACATAAGCTGAACTTTTCAGATTTTTATTTTGTCATTGATTATTCATATTTTTGTACTTTAATATACCAAGCGTGGAAGCTATAAAATATTTACATATTTGTTTATATTTATTTATTTTCTTAATAATATTTATTTATCCTTAAAATTTTATTTTTAATATTCATTTCATTTAAATATTTTCACTTTTAAAACAGATCAGAAATCTTCATTAGTTAAAAATATAAAATAGATCAAAATAAAAAAATTAATTTATCTAAAGATTAAAACAATAATTAAAATATTTAAAAATTCTTAAATTAGCAATATATTATTATATATAAAAAACCACATTAACATTGTAATGAATTGATTGGAAATGTAATTGTTGATTTAATCAATTTTCATTTATAAAATTTTCTTTCTTTGAGAAGAAAAATCTTTTATTTAATATTGAATTGAATGGTTTAAGAGTACACGAGAATTTCAGTTACTTACAATTAGTTAATTTAAGATATAAAAGAATAAACAAAATATTAAATTAATTAAAGACATTGTTTAAACCATTTAGAAAATTCTTAAGACAATACTGTGTATCATATAAATCACATTATGTAGAAATATTTTTTTAAAATCTTTTTTTAAGATAATCAATTAAGGTCATAACATTTTTTTGAAATTGATGAAATATTATTCAAATCAAGACAGGATCGTTTAAGTTAAAGGAAGTTAAGTTTTATTAGTACAATTAAAGGACTCAGAGTTGACCAAAAAAGAATAAGTGATATTTATTGAAATAGTAATAAACCAAGATATTAATCTGTTGAAGCGCCAAATGAACAGGAAGTAATTTTTTAAAATTTTAATATTGTCAATTATTTAACGCTAAACTTAAAAATCATTAAATTAGTTTAATTATTGTGATTTAATAATTGATTTAATAATTTACGATATCATTGATATAAAAATATCCATTAAGGAAAATGAATTTTGAAAAACGATCATTGTGACTATAAGGATATGACTCCAAATTAAAAGATAAGATTTTCTTAATAAAATTCTAATTAATTATTAAGAATATTTGTGAAATAAATATTTGTTTCAGCGCTATCAAATAATTGACAAGTGGTAATACGATAATTTTCTAAAATAATTATGAAGGTAAAACCCTTAAAATTGTGGGACAGACTCCAACATATTTAATATTAAGTCATGCGTTAGGTTTTTCGTTTAAATCGTTTGAAATAAGCTACTTTTTAATTCTATAAAAAATGGAGAAAAATGAATTTCGTGTAGTGATTAGAAACTACTTTTAAAAAGGTAAAACGAAAAAATAACAGAAGGAAAGCTCAAGATATATATAACGGTAAATCTACTCCATCAAATTTTATGATGAGATATTGGTTCGCTGAATTCAAACGTGATCTATCAAGCAGAATTTGACTAACAACGATCATTCAGAATGATGTGATTTTATCAGAGATGATCGATTAAATCGACGATACAATCATTGGAATATCTTCGAGTGAAAATTCGTTAGATACTTAATATTTTAAATGAAAAAGAAACTACCTCGTTTGAAGAAAAAAGTTTTTTTACATCATGAAAATGAACTTTCTCATTGATGCTGAGAAAATTGAACAAAGATTGTTTAAATTGCTGTACGATTTGCTTCAACATTCAGCTTATTCTCCATATTTACCGATGTTTGATTTATTTTTGTTTCCACGTTTCAAAAAATGGCTTGAAAAAAGAGGTCTCGGTCAAAAATGACATTTTGAGTCAAACAACTAAGTATTTTGAAGCTTATGATTAAAGCTAGTTTTCAAATGGCATCAGAGAAAGCTCGTGCACCTTTAGAAAAAGTACATAAACCTAAATAGAGATTATGTTGAAAAAATAAAATAAATTTTATCAATCCGTCTTCATAAAAATCTATGAAACTGAAATTATTATCGTTACATTAAGATTATTTTTTAAATGATTAAAGTTATTAATACTCTGGAAATTTATAAAACATCAAAAAGGTTTTTCAAACGGTGTCTTAAATGCAATATATAAAATGAATTTATATATTATTTAGGCATTTAGAAATGGATGTAATATAATAATAATAATAATAATAATAATAATAATAATAATAATAATAATAAATAATATTGTTATTATTTGATAAATTTGATTCTGTATTTATTATTATTTTTATTCATAGAACTCTGCAAATTTTCAAAACACCAATGTCAAGCATATTCTGCAGTCCATTATTGATTATCATGTAACCAGCCTAATAATAAAGGTAATGAAAATAAAATAATTATTAAATTTATAAATTATGATGAAAACTTTTTAAGAAAACTAATTGACCTCAAAATAATTTATTTTTATTTTGTCCTTATGTGTTCTGCTTTTTTGCTCAATTATATTTATGTGATTAAAGCTTGAAGTTTTAAAGCATAATTTTTTTACGTAAAACATATTAATGGGTGGTCAATAAAGAATGATAAATTGTTTAAATACATTATTTTTAAACTAAAAAAATTTAAATTTGAATTATTAATTGATTTAATTTATGCCAAGGTTTTTAATATCTTGCAAAATAAACGTACGTTATTTTTAGCAATATTTTCTTTTAGACAATGACGTATGAGAGCTGTGTAAGAAATCAGATTAAAACCCATTATGAAAATTGGAAAACACCAGAAAGAATTTATTAAGCTGTAGCAAAAACGGTACCAAAGTCCACTATTTATAGATTGACTAAACTAGTAAAAGATGGAAAATCATTACTTGCTCGAAATTCTCCTGGACTTCCAAGAACCGTAAGAACGAAAACATTTCTCAAAAAAATTATTAGAACCCTTACAACAAACAAAAAAAGAAATCACCTAGAAAGTTAGCTTTAGATTTCAAATGTGTTACAGGAAAATAAAAGTTCCCTATCTATCTGAGTCTCAAATCAATAGACGAAAGACATGTCCATGTTGGTTTAGAAAAAGATTTAGTAAACAGGCAGTGAACAAAATTATGTTTAGTGATGAAAAATCTTTTGATGCAGATGGTCAGTT
>JBBMKC010159535.1:0-15562 GCA_037834085.1 Bipalium vagum | reverse complement strand
AGTGCAGAGATTATAGCAAACTGCTTCCTTCTTTTTGGAATGAGGTGATTTTTTCTGATGAAAGTCGCATAGAACTGATCTCTAGAAGAAGACGTCCGCAGACCGCAAGGATCAAGGTATAGTCCAAAATATACCACGAAAACGGTGAAATTCGGAGGTAATATGTTCATGGTTTGGGGTGCAATTAAAAAAGATGACATTAGAGTTTTGGTAAGGTGTCCAGATCGGATGAATTCTGATGCTTACAAGGATGTATTGAAGAGAGGATTGCTCCAAATATCTGATGCAGAGTATATATTTCAACAAGACAGAGCTCCGTGCCACAAATCAAAATTGGCGTCTTCTTTTTTGGACATGTAAAAAATCTGCGTACTCAGTGATTGGCCGGCTCAATCGCCAGATTTGATTATAATTGAGCCGTTGTGAGCTGACCTAAAAGCCAGAGTTCATAGCTGTAGGCCGACAAATATTGAGGCACTATGGGAGAATTTTGAGATTCAGTGGGCAATGATTCCAACATCTAAAATTAAAAATCTATATGAAAGCATGCCAAGAAGGATGCAAGAGGTCATTAAAAATAAAGGCATGAGTACAAAGCACTGAATTCGAGTATCGCGATTGTTCATGAGGTTGACTTTTTATTATTATGTGTTTGATCATTTGAAATGTAAGATATTTTATTGACGTTTTAGTCTTGTATTCAAAATGACTTAAAATTGATATTTCTGATCAAATCGGTTTTTCTACATTTACAAAAATTTTACTTTGGGAATTTTTTATTGGAAACATGTACTTCAACATATTTTATCATATATTTAAATATAAACAGGATTAAAGTACTTATAATTATATATTTTCATCATTTTATCGAAATTTTAGAGGTGGCCCAAAACATATGGACGACATTGTATTTCGTAGCTTTTTTGATTCATTCATTTGCGTACACGTATTGACAAAAGTGAAGGGGCTAGTCAACTTTGCAAGCTAAGTGTTACGACAGTGTTCATAGTATAATATAATAGTGTAACATATATAGATAATCACAATTAAATAACTATTATTTTAAACTATATAAATAAGTTGCTAATATAAAATAAAACATTTAATTATTATTATCATTTTCATTATGACCAAAATAGAGGGTTTTAGCCGTGCATTAATAATTAGATGAATGACTCACTGGAAATGGATCAATGGAGCAAAAAGTTGAAGATGTCATATGCTCAACGGGCAAGTGCTGTTTGCAATGAAAGCTGATACGAGATTATAAAAAGTTAATTCGAATGACGCTGATGACCAGCAGCATGAGTCTAAATCCATGCAGATTCACAATCGAACCTGATAAAAATTGTCAAAACTTGTATTAAATAAATTATTATAAAATTAATTCATTTTCAATTTTAATATTTAAAATTAATTCATTTTCAATCCACATAGTTCAATGTTTTGTTTTGTTTTGTTTTAACCATTAAACATAATTATGAACATGGCACTTTATTTGTGAATAATTGTCATAAGAATTTATTTACAATTTTTCTTCTAATTATTAAATTAAAACGGTCCAAAAAATATGAATGTTATAATTAGTTGAAATTTATAATTTTGGAAGTATTTTAATTGAGGATATTTATCATATCTATATTTCTGGAAATTTGAAATTTTGTTATGAATTATGAATTTAAAAAAAATTGACATTCAAATCAAATCATCTGCTATATTATTTTCTTGTTCAACTCAGATACTCAACAATAAGGTAAAATTTGTTTTATTCAATATCATTTTTTAAAGGTATACTTCAATAATTAAAATTAGTTTATTTGCATAATTATATAACACACAAATTTCGTCTAAATAAACAGAAGCAAACTACTTTGCAATATGGCATTAAGATTCATACAACTCTTCAAAATAACTCGTGATTATAATTAGTTTAAAATATATTTTCAATATCTATTTCTGTAAATGAAGGTAGAAATAGAGAATTAACAAAAAGCGTTTACATCCTTAGATTGATTACTAAATTATACAGCAGGATGAGAGCTTTTTCGTTCTACTTTTGATTAAATCTCTTCATATTTAAATATGTTTAATATTAATAAATTGAATTTTGGTTCACGAAAATGTATAATAAAGAACCATAAATAAATGTTATATTTTTTGATTTTTAAGAATAAAATTAACAGCGTAACTCAGTTTTCGAATCAATGATTTTTTCAAATTTGTGTTCGTACCAAAAATTAGAAATTAAAATAAAACATTAGTAAACTTGACCATTTTAAATTACACAAAAAGCAGCAAATATGATCCGCATCTATATAATTTTTTTACATTTCGCGGATCCTTTTGTAGTATTGAATATATTAAGATCATAACTGAGACATCATGGATAACGAAAAATGTTCTTTGTGGTAATTTATTTAATATATTTATAATTAATTTGATATATAATTTTTACTTAAAAAATCAATTTCTGAATATCAAAATAAAGGTTTTCACAGCTTCTGGTGTATTTCATCTTTTTTGTCTGTTTCGGTAATTCTGCAGTTTAGGTGCAGTTTTTAATTTTATTTTTTAATCGATTTAAACTACTAAAATTAGTAAGTAACTTTTGTATTCATTTTTAGTTCCATAATGTTGAATATTTATCTCCAATTTTCTTAATTCTATTATACATTCTTAAATTGATAAAGGAGAAATAACTTGATCATAAATTTCATTTCTAATAAGATTTTTTTCATTGTTCTTTGAATTTGATTATTTATTTCTTTTTTGATTTTGCTACTCCACAATCTAAATCAACAGTTTCAATTTCATCTTGTTCAGATTCTGTTCTGTTTCTTCCTACATCAACATCCATTTCTTCGGAAGACAAACTATTTTCAAAAGTTTTCTTTGAATAATCTGATGATAACTTTAACAAGTGTTTATCTTTGGGATATTGTTTTATAATATATAGGGATATAATATATATGGTTCAATGTTATTTAATATAGCTTCGATTGTATTACTAAATTAAATATAATTAAATATGACCAACTTATAAATACTGGTATAAGTCATTTAACAAAAAGCACTGTATGCGCGTTATTAAACCGACACTCGGAGGACACGGGGTGGATTTCCGTCATCTGATGGAATTCCGGCATCTGGTTCAATGTCATTTAATATAGCCTCGATTGTATTACTAAATTAAATATTAAATGTTGGGTAGTCTAACAAGTTTCAGCCGATTTTCTTAATAGACGGTGACAATGTTTTTTATGTAGTTTGATTGAAATTGATTTTGTTTTAATATATCATTTTATAATTTATTACAATCTTAGAATTCAAATAACTTTAAAAAGTAGGCAATTTGATTAATTAATAAAATTTTATTCATCTTTAGAAATGGATATAGATAAAGATGAAATGCGATACATAATGAAATTTTATTTCTTGTAAGGTAAATATGCTACACAGGTAACGGAAAAGATTAATGCTGCTTATGGAGTGGATTCGGATAGAACAGACCGTGAATGGTTCACTAAATTTCGTTCTGGAAATTTTGATGTCAAAGACGCACTTCGTTCTTGCCGACCAATCTGTGAAAATGTCAACAAAATAATTAGGAAGGTTGAAGAAGATAGGAATATAATCAGCCACGAAATAGCTCAAGAATTGGGGATTCATCATCAAACAGTTTTAAATCATTTGGAGAAATGTGGATATAAAACGAAACTGAATGTATTGATACTGCATAATTTGACTGAAAAGAATTTGAAAGACAGAATTTCAATATGCCAAACATTGTTGAATGAAAACATGATCGATCCATTTTTGAAACGTATTATTACCTGTGACGAAAAAAGGATCAAGTGCGATAATAACATAGAAAATGATCTTGGACAAAATGTCCGGCATCCGGGTCAGTGTTATTTAATGTAGCTTCGATTGTATTACTTAATTAAATATAACCAACTTATAGATACTGGTACAAGTCATTTAATAAAGTGCGTTGTATTAAGTTTGGACTTTATTCTCCAAATTACACTAACTTGATTTTAATTTAATTTACGTAAATTATAGAAAATTTTAGGACCAAATGTGTTATTTAAAATATAGAATTTAATTTTGATTTAATTGGTGTTTCTTTTATTAAAATCAGAGTTTTAATGGCAAAGATATTTGCAGCTAAAGTTTTACTCAAATTAAAATTAATGAACTATTTTTCTAATCCTTTATCATAATGCGACCCTGCCCCACAGAAATCTGCGACCGCATTTGCTTTGTTAAAAGGATTTAAAGATTTTAAATGTAATTCTCCTGAGTATTTCCTTGCTTTAAATTTATTCAAAAATTTATTGTAATTTTTGATTGAATTTCGCCAGCTGTTTTAATAAAAATATTTGGGTATTCTTTTATTTTTTCAATACTTTTTTAAAATGTATGTTTGTATTTAGATGTTTACTCTTATTATATTTTGAAATACTTTTATTATAAAAAAATGTGATTCAAACATTTATTTAAAATAGAAAATAAAGATAAAAAATGTTTTTAATATATTTTGTAAAATTAAAAATGTTATTGTTGATGTAGTAAAATCATAATTTACAACTAAACTGCAAGCAGTGTAGGACGCATGTTCGAAAATAGTTCCATGGTGTGACACTCTTAAAATCAATATATTTATTAAATTAATTAAAAATAGTCTAAATAGACTAACATTTATTTTAAAAATATTTATACACTTACATACACATGCATGTCATAAATAGTCGGGAAATCGCTAAAATAAATCGAGATCCAAGATTTAAAATATAAATAAAAAACATCATTTTTGTCCATAGTTATAAGATGAAAATGATGTTTTTTTATTTATATTTTAAAGTTTGGGTGTTGGTTTATTTTAGCGATTTTCCTACTACTGATGATTAAAAATAAACTTAAAAGATACTGAAAAAAATATCATGTCTAGTAATAATGCTGTTTTTGAATACATTAAAAAATTATTTGCATTTACAAATAACAGTGATTAATCAACAATACAGTTTTCGTTGTCTTCAATCACTTTCAACCATCTTTCAAGTAGAATCTTAATTCATCTATTTGTATAATTCTACTGATTTTAATAAGAAAAGGTCATTTTTTTCATTATTGTTAGAAAATTTTGTATTTAACGAAATAAATGTTAATCGAAAGGATCAATATCAGGAGAAAAACTGGCTTGAGACACAACCTCCAATCCTAATTCTCTTTTTCTAAGGTTATATTTCACAATGAAGGTGTGAGTTTTCGTACTGAAGAATTAAATTCTTTCGATTTACTAATGTAGGTTCATTTTTAAAAATAAAACTTGACTTAGCCTTTTCAATTGAGCACAATATACTCTTGGCTTCTAATGGTTTGGTTGGATAATAAAGTTCAAAATTGGTAATTACTTTGAAATTTCACGAAGTACACAGCAATACTTTTTTCGATGTAAATCTGGGCTTGACATGAGCTTTGGTATGTCACCTTTATTTTATCACTGAAGTCATATCTTTAAATTAAGGTACAGTATTCATGTTTTATCTTCAGTCAAAATTTACTTCAAAAGCAGCAAAATGGTTTTGACCTGACAATAGTGAATTGTAAATTATGGTTCTGTGAATGATTTGTGCGGAATTCATTTTCAAAATTTTTGAATCTTTCCGATTGATTTCAATTGATTTCAATTGATTGGAAATAGTTTTTCTTGGAAAAATTTAATGCTGTGATTTGAGGATTTTGAAAAAATTGATTTCAAGTGCATACTGATTAAAACACGTCGTCGATCATTGGTCATGTGACGAAAAAATAACCTTTCGTTTTTTGTGATCAAATGCCTCTTGATCAAGGGTGATACAGGTATTCTTAGCAACTTTTGTTGCTTCTCTTTCTAACTGGAATTGAAAAAGCATACAATGTCTAATATTATAATCATTCACCATTATAAAATTCAAATAAAACCGAATAAAAATCAAAAAATCTTTATTTAGTAAAATATAATGATAAACTGTATCTAACTCTTTTAGAGGTTATGTTTGATAATTTTAATTACAAGTAAATTCCTCATAAGAATTTTTCCTCATATCAACCCCGTTGAAAAAAGAAAACTAATATACAGTGCATTCTTACTTATTTTGAAAAGGCGAACCCCATTTTTTCATTGATATCAGAACTAAAATCCATAGTGATTTTAATCAGTATAGTGTCACTGGTTCATCAACACCATCTTCAATTATGGTTATGCCTTAATAGTTTACTGAAAAATATTATGCCTATTTATTATCGAGTTTCATACTTAATTAATGAATCATAAGTTAGTTAAGGAAATTTTTGGATTCTTCATGTTTTAGTCGTGATAGAAGAACGAAAGTAAAATTTAAGGGTAGAATTTCAAAATTTTTATTTTAAAAATAGAGATAAATTTGAATTAAAAATCGAAAAAATAAAGAAAAATATACAATTATTTTTTTCCATAAGGTAAAATGAAATTAAATAAAGATATTTCAGATATTATTTACAAATAGATCATAACTTTTTCTTTAATATTGTTAGTATTGTTCCCCGAGCCTGGGTGTCTTCACATTTTTAAAAAATTTAATGAAATTCACAGTTATTTTGAGTTCTTCGGTTCTTGGGATCTTTTTGCCATTATTTTATTTACTTAATAATTTTAAAATTTATATCAATGCTTCCAAAAAATTATGTATTTCAGTATAATTTATCTATTACAAATTGAATGCAATCAATATAGATTAAAATAGATATAGTGTATATTACAAGGTATGAATCACTAAGTTAAGTTATCAGAGTTCTGAGAAGAAAATTTTAATGCACCACTTGTGAATACAAATCAGAAATTAAAGACTTTGAATTCTAAATTCTTTTTGGTGATGAATAAATAATGTTTAAAAAAGCAGTGAGAACTCACTCATCTTGATTTATCAAATAATTTCTGCATCTGTTGAATCATATTATGATATATTCATGATAAAATTATTTATTTGAAATTCGGAACATAACTGTTATTATTTTAATAACATTCAAAATCAATCAAAAATATAATATTACTAGTAAATAATAATAAAAATGGAATTATATTAATAATAAGGTGAAAAATATTTTCTTATTTGGTTCGCTGTTCAAATTAATTAAGTTTTCCTTGTAAGCGATAAATTTGAACTTTAAATTTAGTTCTTTGTTGCCAAAATACCAACTAATGTTTATTTTTCAGTTGTCTGAAATAAGGAAAATATTTAAATAACGCTTTTAGGAAAAATGGGCTTTTATTATTCTTACTAAGTAGCAATTTAAGTTAATTAATTTTACACAGATTGTGGGTTTTGATTTTAAATAATTTTTTCTTTGTCTGAGATGAGGAGATACCCTACTGGTCAAAAGAATGGAAACCCCTAACTAAAACATGAAAAATCAAGATTAACGTCATATATATTGTCTATTTAAATTATTTTACTCATATTTATATATATTTATTGTTTCTATTTTATTTAGGCATAAATTAAAATATTTTTTGTTAAGATTTCGATTTAAAATCTATATTTTGTAGCATTCATCATTGTGCTAAAATTTTTACAAATTATACATGCTATATTTGTAAGGGTTTGGTTCGTTGCTTACTGCGAGATCTAATCCCGAAAATATAAAAATGCTAACACTATTAATATAGGTTAGAACTGGGGTCACCAACTACGTCAAATGGAGTGAAACAAATAGGTGTTCTAAGATACGAACTGTCTAATTAAATTAACTAAAATGACACGTTTTTTGTTACAAAACTATATTTTGTAAAACAAATACAACTCTTATCACAGTTATAATACTAATTAATTAAAGTCTTGGTTTTTTTGATAACCGAAGAAGCCCTGATGTTAAAAATGCGTAAATCCTAACAAGGCTTTTTCATGTACATGTTTAAAATCAAAATGTAATCAAAATATTTATTAATTGTCAATAATGAGCTTTGAAGAATCATTCTCCATAAGCTCTTGTTCTGGTTGTAACGGTTCCGGCTCCTTTGCGGGCTTTGAATTTGAGTTGATTGGTGGTGGGACCTCTTTCTACGGATCCCAAAATTTTTAATATTTTTTTATTAATGTATTGCTTTTGTTTTATTATCTAATTTTGAATTAAAGTTTAAATATAAAATATTTCAGCATTAATATAACAATAAGTCTTTATTTTTAAGTAATGTTAAAGTGAAGTAATTTATTATAGTTTAAATCTTATTGATCTTTTATTTTTTCTTCAAAATACTTGTAATTGCTACTAAATCAAAAGAAATACCAATCGAATGAGGAGTGCAAATAGTTATTTTGAGTGAAACAGGTAAATCATACTAGAAGCAACAAAAACACTCCTTCGACGAGAAAATTTTAGTAAAAGATTAAAATTTTCTATTAAGCATAAAGATTGGACAGTCAATAAGTGGAAATCAGTGCTATGGACTGATTAAACCAGAATTTAATATTTTTGGAAGTCATCGTTGACAATTTGTTCGAAGAAACGTTAATGAACGAATATAGACCCCACTGTATTTCATCTACATTGAAATATGGTGGTGGTTCAGTAATGGTATGTAGTTGTTTTGACTCTGACTGAGTTGGAGTGTTAGTGAAAATTGATGGCACCATTAGGAAAGAAATATCATCACAATCCAATCTGAATGACCTAATTGGCCACGGTTTTACTTTTCAACTTGACAAAGGCCATAAACACACTTCTAAGGTATGCTATAATTATTTAAATAAAAAGGAAAATGGAATACTTCAAATATTAAAATGGCCATCACAATCGCAAGATTTTAGTCCTATCGAGTTACTGTGGGATGAGATTCACCTTCAAGACAAAACATGCGAACAAACATCCAAATAGACTGGTGAAATTCCTTGAATGATTTCTAGAACAGTATAAGTGTAGAAAAACAACATAATAATTGTCGCAAAGGTGGTTACATGTATAAAAATTAACAATTATTATACGCGTGTAAAAATAGTATTATTGTAATCTTAATAAAAGTATTCTAATTTTTTAACTTAAAAATAGTAAATACATAAGAATTATTAAATAAAAGAAATAAAGCCACTTGTATAAAACTGGAATCTGCAATTTTCATTTTTTCGTTAAAGTTTTTCAAATTAATTTTTTTCTCCTTGATTGAATGCAGGAAAGTATTTCTTTGCCCTGATTGGGATATCGAAGCTAATAACTTCTGAGAGCTTCCGGTCTGATAGGCTGGAGAGAAATGTAAAAGAAACTTTCATTACTGAAAAGTCAGAGCTTTTACTACTTGAGAAAAAGTGGTGAATTATAAAAGCTTTAGACTTACAATTATAAACATTCTTCGATTGGAAAAGTACTGTTCATTAGTGTCAATGCATAAAGGTTGATATTTTATGCCTGCTTATTACAAGAATTGTGCTCGGGACCTTTCAGTGCTGTGACAATTTTCCCCGCATCATTAAAAATGGTAAATGTTTAGTTTTTAAGGTTTCTTATGATTTCCCAAGATATAATAAGCTGTTCTGTGTATCGAACTGTCAAATTATTTAATTTTATTGGTATCAGTTAAAAAATATTCTTCCGAATCTATTACGGAGAAGTCACACGTCAATAATCTCCAGTTTTTTTGAAACCAAATACTACCTTTGAGTTACCACTTTTTGGGCTGACCAAAAATGCGGTAAATTTGAGGGGCTGGTAAATTAAAGATTACACAATATAATAAAATTACACAATTCTCTAATTAAAAGAAACTTCAAAATACATAGAAATAAGGCTTATACGGATCAAATTTAATTAAAATAATTGGTAATAAAACACTTTAATTTTTATATATATATAAATTTCTCAATGTCTTTCAGTGCACCATAGTCAGGGGCATTTGGTTGATTTAATAAGAATTTTTTACGTTTTCTAAGGAATAATAAGTTCCTAATCAGAACTGGATACAATTTCAGAATCAGAATCTCCTATATGTGAATTTTCGTCTAGTCACAAGATTCATGTTTTCTGCCGAAATTAAAGAGGATTCGTTCATTCATTCCAAAATAAGCTTATTTTCATAAATTTTCATGTTCAGAATATATTGTTGTGAAACGGAATCTGACACTTCAATCATATAGATTAAATGATCGTAATCTGAAATTTCCACACAAAAAATTTCTGTTGCTTACAATCATCAATGTTATCAGTGGTATACACAGTGTTTCCAATTGTTTCTTGTGTTACTTCATTCTAACTCCATGAAACATAAATGATTTCGTCCCTGACTTCTGTATGTTTTGCATTGGAGAATGATTTCAAATGTCAAACAATCTCTGTTTTTTTCTTTATTGATATTGATTTATTCCTATTCCTAAAAACAAAGTTAAAAGTAATGATAAAAGTATGTTTAAAAATATTTACTAATCAAACGTTACAAAAAAGTAAAATTTTTATTTAAATAAATAAAATGTATATTTTAGGGGGTTTGCGTCTTATTAATTTTTTTTATTTAGTGGTAAATTTTAGGGTTTTTTTTTCAAAGTCAGCTCTGTTAAAAAACTGGAGTTCCTTCATAAACCATATCTGAAATCATTTTCTAGACATCTTCAACTATATTTAGGTCTGAACTGCACGGCGGCCACCTAATTGTTGATATGTCACTTGATTTCAGGCAATCTTGGACAACCTTTGCTTTGTGCAATTGTCTTGCTGAAAGTAAAAATCATTCTTTACATTAACTCTCATTACCGGCACAACAAAATTCTTCAAAAGCGTAATTTGATCGACAAACTTAAATTTACAAATTATAATATGGAAAGACAGAAGTCCGTTAGGAAGGATTACCAGCCAGACCATGACTCCACCTCTTTAACATTGTCGATAGTGACGTACATATTTGGATGTTTTTGGAACATACGTCATCCAACAATCTGATACATTAAGTGTAAACCTCTTTTCGTATGTGAATACAGTATTCTCCAAAATATACTTGGACTAAATCCATTTTTTAATCACTTTTGTTCTTTGCTCCTCATGTTTCTTTGTCAGCAATATTTCGGGATAACTTTCTGTGTATTTCATGTTGGTTAACTTCAAATGCCCCTGTCCTGTCCTTGTTGATACAGCCAACCCAAAACATTTCTTGATCTTGGTAAATTAATTTTTTCCTGTTTATTCATTAAACTAGTAATTTCTCTTTTTCTGGGCTGATTGAAAATAGGTTGAAATAGGAGTCTCCACAAAAATGTTGTTTTTTTTAATGTAAGGCCAAATAGCTCCTTTTACTTTTTGCTCTAATTATGTTAAAAGCTTTTCCTTGAAAAACCAAAAATTTAATTCCATTTTATATGTAATTTTTAATTGTTCCTAGTATGTCTTGATTGTTAAAAAAAAATTCTTGAAATCTGAGAATTTTTAAAATTCTCAAATATATTTTTTCTTTTTTTTCTGATTTAAAAATCTGCAAAATTTCATCTAGTTTTTTTTTCTTTTTCATATTTTTTACAATCATTTCTTCAAAAAGAATATAGTTTTCTGTTTCGGTTAAATCCAATGAATTCATTTTCATTCTCTCGTGTCATATGTGTAGGCGAAATTATTTCAATATTTTCATTAATATTATAGAATTTTTCTTGATGTTTTTGACATATATATTCTAATATTTTGTCATTTGCATAATTAGGTAGAATATAATTGAAAATATTGTTGAAACTTTCTTTCATTTTCTCTCTCTATATTGTTAACCATCTAAAATATATAAAAATATAAAAGTTAAATAAAATTAATATTTAAAATAATATTGAAAAGCAACATAATTAAAAAATTTCATTGTACATATACTCAAAATATTTTTAAATTAATCTGATAATTTTATTATTATAGTTTACAATATGATTTTAAGCTAGAACCCGAGATTTAGAGAATTCTTAAGAATTCCACCAGGTGCATCTAAACCTGCAAAATTGCTCCAAGAATTGGAAGTAATGAAAGAACTCAACCTCTTCTCAGGCTTTTTAAAATTTCCTCTTTAATTTCATTAATTAATTTTTTTTAAAAATAATATTGTTTATCATTAAAAGTATTTTATTTGATTTTCCCACGTTAATATTTTTAATTTTCAATTATTTCAGTCATTTTTATAGAAAAAAAATTTGTTAAATGCTTATTTATTTTAATATTACTGTTCAAATTACAAAAATATTTAATTTTTTTAATAATAATCATTTATAATATTTATAATATGTAAATCTTGAAAATTGAATATTTTATTTGCTGTATTATTTCTAAAATATTAAAATAAAATTAAGGAAATGTGCTATTAGTAAGGATAGTGATTAGCGTTCACAGATATATCCTATTATAGGCATAGTTTTTTTTTAGTGTTAATTTTAATTTTCTTTTTCAATTAAAATTTATTTAAGAATTTTATTTATATAAAAAATAAAATATAAATAATTATAACATCTATTTTTATTACAAAGTTTTTCTCACAAATAAAAGAAATGATATGTTATTGATCGAGCAACAAACGGCATTTGCATTTCTAAAAAATCACAATTAGTTTTTTATTACCACAAAGAATTTGAATTGCGTTAAAATTTTTTTTGATAAAACTTATTAATAGACAATATTAAAGAGTTTCCGGGTTTTTCTCATTGATTTTAAAAGATTGAATGAGAAAAATCTCATTTTTTCGAGTAAAGAATACCACTCTTTTTGTAATATGGTATATAATTTGCTTTCGCGAAATCCTCTATTTTTTCCAGCGCATTATCGTGATTTGGATATATACCTAATTGATTTTTATATTCCATTTTAAGCTGCATGTGACATTTCTTGATAATGCATCGGCAGTTTTTCAATTTTGACAGATTTTTATAACGTTTTGAAAATAGTGTATTTCTTATCTTCGAATTTAAAATAAAATTTAATATTTCTTTTTCTTCATTCTTTTCTTCTTGTGTATTTTCCATAACAATTGGATTAATATAATATCTTCACCACCTATTCAAATTTCCAATAATTCATCTTTATCAAAGGTTTTATTGTTTGATGAGGACAACTTTTCAAGACGTTTAACACTTATTATTGAAAAATCTTACCTATTGCTAAAATAGTACAGTTAACCCTAATTAATCCAGATTTTTTTGGCGCAATTTTATAACGAAGTCCGGATTCCTGATTGATTAATAATTATTACGATCACACAATTATTACGAACAATAAAGAAAAAAACATTTTGTAAAAAAGATATTTTTGTTTGGTGCATTTTCAGACATTATTATTATTATTAATTATTCAGTAGTGTTGGTTTTCTTCTGAATTGCTCTTAAAAATAAGAATAATTGACGAAGATCGAAAAGAACACTAAACACTGTAAATTATATGTAAGTAGTGTGCTAAGTTTAAAACAAATTTTTGGCGACAACCGTATTGCTGAACAAATTTAATGTGTAAATTGGATTGATATTTTCTCTTTAGATATTATTCTTTGATGAAGAGGTTCCCAAATGTTTAATGCATTAGGTTTTAAAATATAAACTTTTATTATTTTGAAATCCTCTTAGAATTGATTTGATTAGAAAAAATATTTCTGCTTATAGAGCCAAAAAATTGTAAAAGTTTTTTTTAATAAAACCAAGGTCGTCTGGACTTTCAGATTAAATTTCTACGTACATCTTATAGATGCCATATTAAAAATTCTCGGTCCATTTAATCAAAACTGAAAGGGTTGAATTGGAATGAATTTTCCAAAAAAGGCAGTTTTATCTGCATTATAAATGTCACTATTAGAATAGTATTTCGAAGCTTTAGAATTTTAAATTTTTATTAAATTCAGGATTCAAATTTTCAATTTCTTCATATTTTAATCCCGGTGGAATGAAAACTAAATTTTCTAAATATAATTCTTTCTGTTTGCATGAAAAAATTTCAATATTTGTCATCTCTTGCCAAACCATTTGCTACTACTAAAAAATAAATGTGGCATCATAAATTAAAGGATATCCAGCTTTTTTGAATTTGTATTTGCAACTGATCAGCTAAATGGATTTTTACTTTAAAATATAGTAATATAGTAAAATATAAATAATAAACTGTCGATCGTCCAAATCACAATATAATCTGTATTGATTCTGTTGAATCATCATTTTCATGTTTTGAAATAACTTTTTGTGGTAACAATATAGTATGTCTCCTGTTTCATAATTGAAATTTGAATATTTTATCTGAAACAGGATAAGTTTTTTAATTTGAATATGAAATTTTTTTCAAATTAAATTAATATATAAAAAGTAATAATATTTTTAAACACTTAATTTTAGTTGATCAATTTGGCGAACCTATCAGAAAACTGGAGATATACAGAATCGTACAAAAATGAAAATTTATTATAATTATGAAACGAATAAATTACATCATTTATTTACATAGATAATTAACAGATTTATAGGGTATATGTATAAAATTCGTAGCACATTATTCATTATTAGGGCCTCCAAAATTCAATAAAGTAAAAAAAAATGACCGTTAAAATAATAACTTAAATTTAAAATTTTCCATAAAGTTAAAAAGTCAATAAAGTCAATATAAAATCAAAATTATTGTTTTAATAATATTGTTAAGATCCTAAGACGGTTGAAGGTTGCTTATTTGCCTGTTCGTTTATATTTATTTAAATTAACTAAGAAAACGATTGTTCCTTTAATACTTTTATTTCGGTTTAAAATAAAGTTTAAAATTACAAATGACTGATCGATCTTGACTGATAAATATGAGTTTATTAATTATAATTGTTATTTATAAAAAATCCTCTCGCACTTAGGCTCAGAGGTCCTCAATGAATAAAAAAAAATATTTCACCGCCCTACTTAGCGTGTGAAATATGAACAATAAACAAAAAAATAATAAGAGATAGGGACAAAAAATTAAATGATCCTCAGGTATTGGCCTGGGTACTTAATTACTTATTTAATACAAACTGTGTCTTGTCTAACAAGACACGCCTGATTAATATTGAAAATGCGAAATTATAAAATAGTTATTTTAGATCGAGGCTAGTCTTAAAAACCTTCATTTCTAAGCTAGTCTTATATTATATTATAAATATAAATATATATATATATATATAACTTTAATATACCAATAACTTTATGGATACCTATTAGAATGTTGAATTTACTTTTAGATTTAAAATTTCTTTAAACTGTCACTGAAAGTTATAAAAAGTACGAACATAAAACACGAATAAAAATTTAAAATACAAATGATACTGTTAAGGTTTACCTTACCAAGATAGCTTAACAAGAACTGCGTTACGATATTAGGTACCTTAACAAGATTACGACTCTCAGCAGGAATTACGGATGAACGTAAGGAACACTACTGACACAATAAAAACAAAACGATCACTATGTGAATAACGAAGAAAACAAGTTTCAATAACAAAATCTTTATTATAAATTCTAGTTTACACCTTTAAATTACAATGACGTTTTAGATTTGTGAAAAGTACAGAAATCTTTAATCACAGGCTTAGCCTAATGAGTTAAAGTCC
>JBBMKC010159427.1:0-15565 GCA_037834085.1 Bipalium vagum | reverse complement strand
TCAATACATGATCAAAGGGTTAAGATAACACCAAAAACAATCGAAAACACACCGATTTACAAACCCCTGATCACAATGTGTCATAAACATAGTGAAAAAAAAGATGTTGACATTTTTTTTGTTTTATACAAGGTAGATCTAATCACAAAATGTGATTTTTACTGAACACAATTGATTAGTAAAAAAAAACTGTTCAATTCTCATGCACATAGAAAGCCGGTTTCCAGCGACTCTCTCGGTTGTTTTTCAATTGAGTCAATTGACACGTTCCATGAGACTCTGTAACGAATTCGTTACGAACGAAAACGACGACCCCAAACAATATTCGTAAGGAGAAAAAAAACGTCGTCAAACGTGAACATAAATAAAAAAACCGGGAGAAACCGGGAGAAACAGAGAGAGAGAGAGAGAAAATCTCGGACGATTTTCCCTCCAATTTTTATATCTGGTCATAACAAATATATAATTGTAATAAATCGTTATCTTAATATATCAATAATGTATTGATATGGTTTGCCGATTCAAAAACATTCACTATTTGCCGCTGGTGGTAATCATTCAATAAAGCTTATCAATAAAATCATTGCGAATAATAAAATCAATTGACGTTCGAACAAAACAGAGATTTTGCCATAAACTGCATGTCAAGGCATGTTGAACAGTAAATTGGAAATTTTGTTTCATGTCTACCGGCCCGGGTTGAGAGTGTGGAATAATAAAATTCCGTCTATTTTTTCCTCCTTGGTACCTGGCGTTCGTATAGCTTCCATTCAGAGCGGCTTTGGTCAAAAGATATTCCATTTTTAACTTTGCCACTGCTGCCGTTGTTGTTGAATTCCCATAAATTATTATTATTGGATCTTGCCCAAATGACAGACGACTATATACGATGATTGAACATTGCCGGAGATAGAAACAAGACAAATGCATTTTTTATATAATATGGCAAAAAAAAATTAATCGATATTTTTCTTTATGATTCGTTTTTTTTATTGTTTTGTATTGTATTGGGGTTTTTTTAGCTAGTTCGTCCGTTTTTGATTTGTGAAATTGGGAGCGGTAAATACAAACATTTTTCTTTTGTTTGGACCACGGAGGGGGGGTGTTTTTTTTACTGGTTGATTTGATTTAACAATTGGAAGAGGAATTAAAATTGATTTAATTAATGAAAATCAGTGTTAATATGCAATTAAACGTTTTTCATTTTGTTATTTATGTCGGGGTGTTTTCCCTATGTTTTCAAAGGTTTTTTTATTCACTAAAGGTCACCCTTTAGTTAAAGGGTTTATGAGTTATCATTAGGAATGTGATGGTCATCTTAAATTTATATTCATGGATCAGGCTATTTTAGGTAATTTTAACAAGATTTAATTGGCTAAAATTCTTACAATTTTTTTTGAGATATGTGCATAAATTTCTGATAAAAAAGTTTTTATAAAAATTTAATTTTTAACTTTTTATTTATATAATTTTTAAGAAATATTTTCCCACGTATATATGTATTTTCTTTATTTTTTCTTTATTTTTTAATAAAAAAAACAGTTTTTTAAATACTACAAAGGTCTTATTTTTTCATTAATAGTTCAATTTTCTGAAATTTTAATAAAAATCAACTTTATTTAGTGTAATTATCGTTTTTTGTACAATTTTTATAAATTATTACAAAAATTATTATTATTGAAATTTAATAAAATGATACGCATTTTAGAAATATTATTATAAATGAAAATTATTATGAGTTTTTTAAATTAAAGTCATTTTGAAATAATAATATATGGAAAAATATTATCAAATATAAAAAAAACAAAAAGATTATGACTTGAGAATAAATAAATATAATTTATGTTTTTCTAATAATATATTTTTTAAAAAGTCAATAAATATAAATTAGTTATTTTCTATAAATAATATAATATTTTGAAATGAAATATTTTATAGTTTAAAATATCTTCGTGTACTATTTCTTCCTTTTCCTTGAAGATTTTTTAGAACAGAATAAGTTGACAATCGTAAAAATGGATCAAGTATCTTTGTTGAGTATTGTCATTAAACATTTTTATTGACGGCGTGTTTGATTTTATTATCTTTTTATATATAAAAATGACATTGCAGAAGAATGACACTAACTCTTATCTCCAAGTTGGGAATATTTGTGAAACTATTTATGTATACTAAAATACTTTGTACTGTATATATGATATATAACATAAAAAAATTTAAGGAAAAGAATATTTTATAAATAAAAAATATTGCACTATGTACCGTTTTAAAACTGCATCCAATTTCTTTAGCAGAGCATTTCGAACAGATTTTGTAGGACGTCCGTCATAAATCTGAGAATTTTTTTATCATCAATTAGTGATCTACCAAGCTTTGGAATATTGTATACATTGTCACTTTTTAAAGTTTTGTTAAGACCTGGGTTATGGTCCTCACTGTTGATATATTTTTCCATTTCAGCTGTCGTAAATATCGTCTTACTGATGTTGCCGAATTCATCTGAGTCATCAGTAATATGATTTCGACGCGTTCTTCAATTGTCAGCATTACCCGAAAACGAATTTAATGAATCTAAATTTGATTATATTAACTTATTAAAACAATTAAACCTTTAGATAAAACTTCACCAATCCTATTTTAAATAAAAATAAAATTGGTTGCAAAACGTTTACATTATAAAAGATTGTATTCTTTAGAAAATTATTTTTACATAATGATTTTTGTAAAATGACATTTTATGTTTTTAATAAATATCTAAATCAATATTTAATTAAAAGAAGAAATTTACATGGATCAAATTTTCAGACAAAAGTGCTGGACTCTATATTAAAAACTCTTTCAGTGACAACAGAAAAATTCCAATTGTGGTCCGGCGAAACGTTGGAAGCCATGTACAGATGCTTACATCATTTATGCAGTAACCACGAAAAATCTGTTTTGGTTATCAACAAATGCTTGATGACAGACATAAATTTTCTCACCAATGTCAGCCAAATCATTGTTCTAAAGTATTTGTGAAAAACCACTGATTTTCTTATGACATTTTTTCTCTATTAGTAGCAGCATCCCCAAGGAAACGTCATCGAACAGTTCAACTCAAACCCATTCTCAGACTGAAATCCCGATTTCATGGTCCATTTTACGAGCATGGTTGGGTCTGGTTCGACATCTTTTCATTCACATCAACAACAGCTGTATAAAGGCCAAACATCAAATGAAACAGAACAATTTCATCAACAAAATCAAGGAACTGCTTAACAATTTCAGAAATCAGATTGAAAACAATTGTCAAGTACGTTTCTTGCAATGATTAAAACAAAAAAATAACCTACGTTAATGAATGAATGTATTTATTTCCATACATTTATGGAAATATTCATTTCAAACAAGACTGGTGAGCATTCACCGATTTCTGTCGTGACACAAGGCATCCTACGGAACTTCAGAGGATTCTTTTCTCCCTATTAATTGGATTTGTTTTAGCTTACATCTTTTCTTCTTCAAAATCCATTTTTATGCAAATCTCTCTTTTGATAGACCAGACAAAAAATGTCAAAATATTACACTCGGATTTTGAATAAAAAAAAACATAAAAAGCACGCATCTCTATATTCATGTATATTGTAATAAATAATAATTATTAAGTCTTCCACAATGTTGGGAGTAATTTGTTAATGGAAATTCGATACTTACCAAACTCTTTGCAATGGAAATAACACTAAATAATTCTATAATTCAAACTTGATAAAATGGCTTCAATTAATGAAAAATAATAACAATTATTATTATTATTATTATTAATTATTTTTATTATTATTATTTTTATTATTATTAATAATTATTTTTATTATTATTATTTTTATTATTATTATTATTATTATTATTATTATTGTGTTCAAATTATTATATATATTTATATATAAAAGGATAGTAGAGATTTTCATCTAATTTCATATAAAAAATTATTTCTGTTTTGGTTTTTGACAATTTGTTTTCCTTCAGAACATCATTGAAAGCCGTATCAAAAAATATGTCTGAAGGATTAAAAACATAAAAATAATATTTACAAATTTACTACGTCCTATGAAACTTTAATTCTCAGTCATTGACAAGTTAATACTGGTGACGACAGATTTACTTTGATCTTTCTACAATAAATTTTATTTATTTGAAAAAATTTCATGCTTCATTTCGTATATTGAAGTTGCATTTATTTAATTTTTACATTTTATTATCATTATAATTAATTAATTATTTATTTTTTCTTATTATTAATAATATTATTAAAATTAAAATTATTGTGATTATTATTATTGTTATTATTACTACATTTATTACTATAATGATAGTAATAATAATAATAATAGAGCTATCATTAATTAAATAATTTATTTATTAAAAAAAAATAGCAAAGGTAATTGATCTCTGAGCAAAAAGATAAAGGATAAAAGTCGAGTGTCATTAACAATAAGACGCCAAAGGATTGATAATTTCGAGGTTTTATTTGGAAAGAGGATCGAGATCAGTGAATTGTGTCAAGGAATTTGTCTTAAAAAATGTTTCTAAATAAGTTCGAAAGTAAATTATTCCAAGAAAATTATTTTCATGTTTCATGGAGCAAATCAAATATTTTTCGAAGAATTTATTTGGAAATGTCAATTACTGTGTTTACTATTGTCCAATTCTATTCTAATTGTAAAATTTATTAATATTTCATATATAAAGTTTTCCATAATGATAACCCATCCATATACGGCTTTCTGAGAAATTATTAAAAGTAATAAATAAACCGAACTCTTAAGAGGTCTTATTAAAATAAATTATCACATCTTTGGTGTTATTACGAATTTTGATAGGAAAAATTTAATAATAATAATAATAATAATAACAATAATAATAATAATAATAATAATAATAATAAATAATTATTAATAATAATAATGATAAGCGTTATTATAATCATCTAAAATGAAAATATATTTTCGTAAACTCCTGATAATCCCAAAATTTCATAAACTCTGCATTCCCAGAGGACCTTGAAGATAGTATAATATGATAAGCAGTATTCTTTGAACCTCAAGCTCAAGCTCAATGATATTCCTGTATTGTTCCAAGTTACAGCTTTCCAGTTGACGTAATCCATAGTATTTATTGTGCTAACTTCCAGATGAGCTTAGTCAGATGATACATTTTGATACTTATCTTATGTTACTGCTTGTAGTAATTTTCCCCTTTCTAGTTCATCAATAAATATCCTCTTATCATAATTTATTCATAATGAATAAAATAATATATAATATCTCATTTTACAATAATTATTTTAAAATAATTAACGTAATAGAAATATTATTATTTCCTTTTATAAATATCAAGGTCTCACATAGCCTACGTATTTTGAAAGAAAAAAAATAGTGTTATTTTTTGGAGTAACTTCAAAAAAAGAAAGACAAAAAAACTTTCAAATAATATAGCATCTTTTTTGTTTTATTGGGTTAGGATTAGATTCCATCAAATCTTCTATTGCTTTCAGGACTGCGTCATTTACTTTTATAAAATTATTTCAACCACGGGACTTTCGATTACAGCTCCATCGCGTATAAATATACATACTACGGTAATGCAAAAATTCGTCTTCAAAAATATCTTATAAAGACATTTTTGCTTGTAAAGACTTTTTCAAATCAAAACAAAGAAATTGGTACTTTTGAGATAAGAATGCTAGCAGATCGTTGGCGTAAAATCACTGAAGCTGGTGGACTTTATTTTGAAGAGTAGTGTTATTGTTGTAAATAAATATGTATATAATTTTGAGCATGTACTTTTTCATCACCATAGTAAACCTAATGGTAAAATTTTACATTTAAAAAGATAAAATACCCAGAACAGTATTTTCATTAATTCTAAAACCAGTTTCATTTATTAGTTTTTCATCAACCTGTGTGATCCTTAAAAAATATCTAAAAACTAGTCTTCTCATATTAGGTACACATTTTCATGTCATTTACCTTTGAATTTTAAATATAGTTGAACGTTAACTTCGTATAAACAATTACAATTTGACGTGCAAGAAAAAATGCTGAATTTAAAATAGAAATGGTATATAAGAAAGAAAACCGATAGACTTATTAAGTTACATCTCAGAAAATTCCAAAATTGATTTCACTCAAATCACATTCAAATTTGACCATTTCCTTATTGTGTATAGTGTATTGTTTTACCAGTGTAGTTATATAGGATTGTTGCATAAGTATTTTCTGACAAAAACATTTATTTGATGAAATATATGGAAAACACAGTTTAACTGTCTCTCAAATGTTGAAAAAAATCAACTTTACTTTCAAGAGATTTCTGCCAACGATTTGGAAGCTGTCTTATTCCATCTAAAAAGAATTTAGGCGCTTTTGACCAGAACCATTTTTTGTTTATTAAAAGTTCTTCGGGATTTTTGTACATATTTTCACGAATTGAAGATTTTATTGGAGGAAACAGATACAGATTTATCGAAAAAGACTTATGCAACAACCCTATATTATTTGATATCTCTTTGACTACTTTAATGTCTTATCTAACATTTGTTGAACTCCATATTTTTTAGTATTTGCTGTTTAATATTTGATATTTTTTAAATTTCTTAATAATTATTTAATTATGTTTCATTTAAACGTAAACATACAATAACTATAATTTATATTTGTAATTAATATCATGTAATATTATCATTATACAAATTGGTTACATGTTCTAGATCCAGGTGCTTGATTCCATTATTATTTTTATAAATTCAATACATATCATAAAATATTATCGTAACATTTATATACTTTCTGAAATAGGACGTGATACTTTAGAGGAAATATCTTAGTTAAATCTCATTATTTAGTTTCACAATTCTGATGTTGACGAATAGTTCAATAAGTAAAAACAAAAAAATACAATCATAATGAAATTTGATATTCAAAAAATAAATACTTTGAAACGAAAATTTGTAATTTCTATGAAATGTTTAATTGTTTTAAAGAACCATCATTTTAAACTTGTCAATGGCAAATATATTTATCGAAGTCGAAATAAATAAATTAAAATTTTATTAATAAAATAATAATTAATAAATTTTATTTATTAATAAAATAACAAATACAACTATCTCATTCATAACTATTAATACATGGGAAACCTTTACTTTTTTGCCATGCTTAAAATCATATAGAAGAGATGCACGAATTTTGAATTTTCGATCTATCATATATAAAATCAGTTATATATAAAATCAATGTACAATCAATTGTATATATAATTATCAATATAAAAATAATAATAATAAATAAAATAAATAATAATTTTATCAAAAACTACTGCTCTCCCTAAAGAAATACTGCTAATCATATAAAGGTAAGCTGATTACATTATTTTTACACTAACCAAATATCTTATTCTTTATGAAGAAAAATGGTTACGCACACCGAATCAAAGAATAATAAAGACTACTTTATAAAAATTCACAGATTTTTATCCTTGACATGTGCTTACATAGGAATCTCTTGATATTACAAAAGAGAAATAATTAAATAAATAAAAAACATAAATTCTAATTGTTTCGATTTCCAGACACAAAAACTGACTTGCCACTCGAAAACTCAGATTAAATATTGAAGTTATCTAACTTTGACAAATCTTATTACAAAGAATAAATATAAAACGACTCTGTATATTATTTTGAAAAATAAATTTTGTTTTTGTAAATGTTGGATTGGCAAGAAAATAAGAGTCGACTTTTTAGAAGTAACAAAAAGTATGAAACAATATCTGTATTAAATTTTTGATTGTCCCTGGTTATCAAGAACATGTACCATCTCTAGCAAAACAAAACAAAGCAATCTATGACTGACTGAATTGATTGGAATACATCGAATATCTTTTAATATTATTTAAACAATGATTATTTTACTTAAAATACAGTCCAATTGAAGTTAAAATTCTCTAAGTAAAATCGACAATTACTTTCTCGCCAACCAAATATATTGTTAAATCTCTGTAGAACATTGCTTGTAATTAAAATGTTATTTAATTTTTTTTTGAAAAATATCTTTAAAAAAACATTTTTGTTAACAAATAAATAATTATGAAACCAAATTTTATTCAATAAAACTCGCATTATTGTTATATAAATTTTATTCTCAAAATTTCACATCGTCAAGTTTTCACATTTATCTTTCAGTCAAAGTCTCCTTGAACGATTTATTCGTTTTAATTTTCCGTAAATTCCTAAATCTCGAAAAATAAAAAAGACATTTAATAAAATCATCAAAAAAATTTTTTTATCTAAAATAATTTTCAATAAAAAAATAAAAATTTTTTTTAATTTCTGAAAAGTTGAACGTTCTCCATTCTTAATCACACAAAAAAAAACTTATACTAATATAAATTAAAATCTATTTAAAGTTTATAAATATTTTTTTGGAAAATATTTGGAAAAAAAGATCAAAATATTCGGCAATCAAAATTTCTGTTTAATAAAGAATTGAAAGTCATATCCACTTAAAAATAAATTGTTTAAATTTTCCCTTTCTGATATATACAGAGGTGGAATAAAAGCAGACGAAATGTCACGAGTAACAGAAAAGAGGGACCATAAAAATAAAACAAAATCAATAAATAATAAATTAAAATTATGAAACTTCAAACGTATTTTACATAAATAATTAATTTCCAATATTTATATTATTATTATTATTATTATTATTATTATTATTATTACTATTAAATTAGTCGGTTATAATTTTTCAGAACCGTAAAATATTATTTATATAAAATAAAAATTGTTAATGTTTTTTTTTTGGAGAAAAAATTAAAGAGGTGTCGCATTAAAACAAAATTATTCTTTAGGATTTTTTCCGGTAAATATTTTATGAAAGATGTTACTTTCAAATAGAGAGAGAAAGAGAATATATATATAATTTATTTATTTATTTAAGACAGAAAATACATTAATCATTGTAATTATCTCAAGGGGAATAATCTATCAAATCGCTTCGGCAGTCATTTTTGTAGCGTAGACAAGGACGAACCCTTTATTACTGACACGTGCGTATAACTAATACGTCAACAATGATGATTGAATTCATAAATCCTTTTGTTTTCAAGAAATTTGAGTGAGATATAATATGTCAAAAAGTCTTTAATTTTTGTTGATGTTGTTGTTGTTATTTATTTGCTCCTCAGAAAATATTTTTGTTTTAATAAGTCCGATATTAACTCCTCGTAGGTTAATGAAAATAAAAAATCATAATTAATTTTTCTTTTAATTACGTAATTTAAACTTGCGATTTCATTATCTCAGTATATGCATTTGTTCGTATACATATTTAATTAGATATTATCCGTTTTCTTGTATTCAATCTTTGATGATTACAATAATATTTACCAAACATCGGGTTATGAGATAATACATCTTTCTCGTTTATGGACACAAATTAATAATAAACAGAATTGACTTAATGGAATAATATAAAGTATGGTGTAAAGCTATTTTTCTCACATGGTTTAGAGTTATCGTAACAAATGGAACCGATTAAAACGGTAAAAAATATTTCATTAATATTTAATTACAAGTTATTTTAATTTATTTATATTATAATATATCTTCATTATTTTCTGGGAAGAGTTCTTTTTATAACAATTTCTTTAAATTTAAAATAGAATAGATATATATTATATTTTAAATTTATTGCATTAATTTTCCTTTAATCATCGGCGTTATATTTCTTTTTATATCTATATATTATATTATTATATATATTATATTTTGTTTTCTTTATTATTTTTATATTTTATATTTACTTTGATATATTTAATAATTTCTTTTATATATTTATATTTATTTTATTGTTTTTTTACTTTGTTATATTTTATATTTTCTTTTCTTGAGATAGACATATTTTCATGTCAAACGTTTTAGTAACAAATTATATAAAAATTGAAATAATCTTTACACAGTCTAGAAACTTATCGACATCATCTGATCTTCGAAATAGTCAGGCCTGATTGATTCGGCTAAGAATTATCTGATGTGGTAGTCATGTTAGTTGCGATATCAACAAAATCAGTCATAGTTTAAACAATATATTTTTGAATGCTTTTTAAAACAATAATACTTCAACAAATTTTCCATTCTTAAATAAATTACTATATTAAAAATTACTTTAAAATAAATATTAAAATTAAATTTACAATTAATTCAAAATTTAAATTAGGCACAATATAAAAATTTAAAAATTAGAAATCAGTTTAAATACTCACAACAATATTACTACAAAATTGTTTAAATTGAATATGATAATTCTGCTTTTTTAAACAATATTTTTGTGTAGAAAAATTTCAAATCATTTTATTTAGAATTTTCTTTTTAAAAAATATTTGGTTTAAAACGATCTAAAATTACCCAGAATTTGCTAAAGAAAAACACTGAAAATTATTGATATAAATATTTTATTTCTCAATTTTATATTTCATTACATAATGAAACACTCAATAAAAAAATTAATTTTTGCATCATTTTTTTAAACATTTTATCATCAAAATTTTTGAAAGTTATTGATAAAATATTTTATTTCCACAGGAAATCAATAGGTCAAGTTTGTTAAAACTAAATTCATCAATACATTTACGTGAACTATTTTTTTGGGAAATATAAACCATTTTTGTATTATATTTTATTTATTAGATTAATGATGCAGTGAATCAATTATATAATGAAAATTAATTTTTAAATATATATCATTTTGTTTCAATAATAACTTTTTATTCTTGTAACATTCATCGACTTTTTCTTAATTAAATTTTCTTTTAATATAATATATGGTTAAAATTTAAAGAAATTTTTTACAATTTAAATTTTGCAAAAAAAAATATATCATTATTTATTTTATTAATTAATTTTTAAAAAATAAAAAAAAGAAATTTTTTACAATTTAAATTTTGTAAATAAAAAAATTTCTCATTTATTTTATTAATTAATTGAAATAAAATAAAAAGACAAAAAAGAAATTTTTTAAAATTTTAATTTTATAAATAAAACAATATAATTATTTGATTAATTAATTGAAATAAAATATAAAAAAAGATAATATAACAGTGATTTTTTTTTTTCGATTAATTAAAATTTTCGTAAAAATTATTCTTTTTTTGCTAAATTTAATTCAAATCGAATAAAAATATCTTGTTAATTAGGAATAAAATGAAAAGCTAAATACAATATTGTGAAATATAATTTTAATAATTTCGTCAATAAAAATTAATCAATTTTAATTACTGTTAAATGATGATTAATTATTAATGAAATCAATATGACCTCATTAAAAAGTGACCTTTTTCTAATAGTATTTATTACGAATGTGTTTTTTTTTATAACAAAGTTTTATTGATCGAATTGTTCTGTCAACATCTATTGATCAGATTGCATATTTAGTTGACAAAATTATCGGTGTTTAATGGTGGTTACTTTGATCGAAATTCTTACACCGTACGCTAAGAATTTTGGAATAATTTTATAGGATGTGTTATAGATTACTTCAAAGGAGCGGTCACTTTGATCTTGACTTAATCTATTATCAAATGCGGCTGGTTATAAAATCATATATAAACTCATAAATCTCAATTAGTTTATTGTACTTCAACCGACCACTATAAGTCAATATTATGTTTAGGTTCTTTGGCAATTTTGCCTCTCTCCAGTCGTAATTGTTTTCCTTCAATGTGTTTTTAGTCTTTATTTTCTCCATTTCATTTGCGATTATTTTTTCCCTGTTGCGCACGAACAAAACTCAGTTTGACTTTATTTCACCTTGTTTTCGCTTCGTCAGCTTTCATACCCATAGTCATCAGTATAATGTAACATAAATATTTATTGCCGCTTATATGTTGAATTAATATCTTAATTAATAATAAACCTTTCATCAGTCTTGATAAAAGCCGTCCATATCTATAGTGGTGCATATTTATTATTTAATGACAACATTGGTCTAAGAGCATTAATGAATAGTAAGTAATATCTTTCGATTTTTATTTGTTGAGCAGATCAATTATTTTCCTCTTCTTTCAGACTATGGTTTTATGGAAATTGGAAAAAAAATATAAGTAGGATAATTCTTTCAAACGTTTCAGCGTAAAATTATAAATTTTTCTCTTTCAATGATTGTCTAAGTATATATTCATAGGAAAGGTCAATAATGATGGAATAAATTGAAATCAGATATAAATAATAATAATAATAGACTTCTGAAATATACCATAATCATAGAAAAGATACAATGATTTAAACATGACCGAAATGAAGTCAAAAGTGTGATTTTGTTTTAATTTACAATGAAAAATGGATTTTTCCGGTAGAAATATGAATTTTAAGTACTTTTCCATAAATTTCAATAATAATAATAATAAATAAATAATAATAATAATAAATAATTTTTAATTATTCAGCAATTAATAAAATCGATAATGAAAATATTTTCTCTTTTACAATTATTATTACAATACTTTAGTTAAGTCTTCAAAATATTTTATTTTATTATTTCAAGATTATTATGTCTATCTTTAAAACATTATTAAATGAAATATTTTTATATTCGTTTCAAAAAATTTGATAATTATAATATAACTTAATAGAAAATTAATTAATTTATAAATTTAATTTATTATAAATTATTATTATTATTTATTATTAATAATAATTATTATTAACAAATATTATTATTAATTACCATGAACAATTATTATTTATAAAAATTAATATTAATTTATTACTATTATTTATTTACAAAATAAAATTGATATTTTATAAGCCTTGAAATAAAATAACATAATAATTAAACTTACCCTTTTTTATATAAAATATAATTTAATATTTACGATTTATTTAAACTTTCTCATTTATTTATGTATTTATTTTAAACCTATTTAGTAAGGGTTAAAATACGTATCGAAATTTCTTAAGAAGATTTATAATAAAATCAAGAATAAATAAATAATAATAATTGATAAATAGCACTGTTGTACAATTTATTAATTGTATTCAATGAGTGAAAACTATTTCTATAAATATCATACTTTTCTCAAAGTCATTCTTCCATAGAAACCGACAAACACACAAACACGAGCGGTTCTTAGAGCACCGACAAAGTCTATGGGTGATAAAATTCACACGAATCGTTTTCTTATTCTATAGAAAGTCTCAAAAATAATAATTGATTCTTATTTGTGATAATCAAACCCATTTTTTAATCTTAATTTTTCCCAATACATTTTCCCATAGCACAATGATTAATATATCTCTCATACCACAATGTTTTATAATAAATAATAATAAACCAGTGATTTTTGTTTTGCATAGAAATTCAATCAATTGCCACACAAAAAAAATAAAAATAAAATGAAAAAAAAATAATAAAATTCATCGTTATTTCTTCAGAGAATCCAGATCTATAATAGAAAAATTTAATTGTTACTAATTTTCAAGACTCGTTTTTTGATCGATAATTTTTACCGCGTTTTTTCCCGATTTTGATACCTTTTATGGTGAATTATGCTCCGTAGAATTATCAGAGAAAAATATTGAATATGCTTCACATCGATGGCCCAAAATATGTGATATAGCAATTACAGCAGAGCTGCACTGAAACGTTAATTGTAGTAACAATTATATACAATTAAAAACCCAAGCGACGTTTTTATAATATCAAATATAATTCAAATAATAATTTTCTTGAAAAAATGATTATTGATTTTATTTATTTTGTGTATATATATATATATATATATATATTATAATATTTTGTGGAAAAATCGTAATTTTTTTTAAAAAAAATTTTCTAGATTTTCCTCAATCCAACCCCGGATATAGAAAACATACCTTCCGTTCAATTTCTCAATCAACTTTATTCAAATATTGTCTATTTTGAAAATATCAAGAAATGAAACATAAATAATGTACAGGAACTCATGTTCTACCTTCATTGATTTTATGGTTTTTAGCGCAACTATGAAAAGTGATTTTATTTACATTTATGTCCAATGCAAAACAATTCTCTTGTTCAGTCTCATAAAACAAAACCAAACATTCCAGAGAGAAATCGTTTCCCATTGAAGATCTATTCCGAGAACATTAATCACTTTTATCAGACTCATATTACCAAAGATGTGAAAATGTTTTGTAAATATTCCATCAGTTGTACCCTTTTATCAGTCCAACGCTGTTGAGAATGTTGTTGGGTTTTGTTCCGAACTTTGGAAGTGATGGAAGCTGTGGTTTTGTTGCTGTTGTTTTTGTTGATAATTGTTGATGTTGTTACTGTTTCTGCGCGCATTCTTATTTTGTCTGATTTTACCATTAAATATAAAATAAATGGTTTTATTTATACTTTTCCACAATAATCGGGCATTTAATCAGTTTTAGTTGAAATAATGGCATTCAGGATAAAGTTTGGGTTACCTTTTGGTGTTTAGTGAAGAAGAAATTTATTTTTAAAAAAGTTTCTTAATTTATTTTTAAAATTATTTAATTTTAAATTAATTTTATAAAATCCGTATTGTAAAATAATTATTTATTTTATTTAAAAAAACGATTTTTTTTCAAATTTTATTTTAATTTTTCAAAATTTTTTTTATAAAAAATTACTTTGATAAAATAATTAAATATTATAAACTTGTTCATTTAAACAATAAATTATTAATCGAATTGCATTTTATATTAATAATTAGCAAAATGATGATTATTATTTATGGATATTTTGTTTTAAAAAGTTTTAATTATTCTAAATTAAATTCCTGTTATAATTTAATTTATAAATTTAATTAAAATTCGATCAAGAATCTGATATAAATAAAATAAATAATTGTTGACTGTCAAATTAAAAATAATTTAGGATTAATGAGCATTAATTGCAGAATTTTAGATATTAACTTCGCCAAAATTTATCATAATAATGATGAAAATATTTCTAGATTAAAATTTTAAAATATAAATAATTATTTTTATTAAATCATTAAATGGTAATTTTTCTCTTAATTTTATTTTAAATATATATAAAATATAATTTATAAATATTTTGTGCTTGGCGTTTGGAGATTTTATTTTAATTTTGTTCTTTGATTTTTTTAAGAAATTTATTATTTTACATTGAATAAAATAATACTGTTAAAATAAATATATTAGACTGCACGGAAAGTTGGAATGTTTTTAAATAGACCTCCATAATGAATGGTTTGTGCCTGAATAAGATTTCCTTCCATATATATATAAAGTTAAATATTTAGATATTGTTACTTAGCGATTTAAAATGTAAATATCAAAAACATTGATTGATGAAGAACTGAAGAATAAAAGTTCGAAACATGTTTCATGAAAATATATATTTGAATAAATTTTGTATTAATATAATAAAAGGTGTATATTCGAAAAATAAAATTATATATACACACTCGTGCAAAAGTCTGATTACACCTATAAAAATCATATGATTTAGTAAAAAATGAATCTGGAATAAACAAATTATTATTGAAAATACATTTATTT